>MCJB01049667.1:16748-28833 GCA_002018475.1 Nicotiana obtusifolia
GGGGGGGGGGGGGGGGAGGAGAGGGAAATGGCAATTTCATGGTGCAGTAAATACGAAGTTAATCAACAAGGGGCATTAGGAACAAAAATAACTTGAGGAATGTATTCAAAATGAAACATGATAAGGCAATACAGTACAGGCCAGACAAGAAAAAGTTATATGAGCTTCTACAATTTCAACTCTCCAAGCTTAAGTGAAACTGATCGTCATGCATACTGAATAAAAGGAGAAGAATCAAATCAAAGTACATAAAGAGTCCTCAATTAAAATATTATCTCGCTCTGCGAGGAAAAAGGTCTGAATGGTAGAAAGAAAACACAAAAACTTAAATTCTATTACTTCCAAGTTCCAATTCTATTGGTCAACAGTGCTGGCCTGTTGCCACTCCCCGTCAACAGCTTCTTTCCACAATGTGACATTGTTATCCCCAGCGGCAACTGCTAACAAGTTTCCGGTTAGAGACCATGAGACCCTCCAAACAGGAGTCTTGAAGTCTTTAAGAACCTTGCCCTCCCACTGATCTCCCTCCTTTGCCACAGTCCATATGACAACTGTACCATCCTCTGAAGCACTAGCAATTGTTGACTTTGGTAGTCCCAAGTTTGGTGCCCAGGCTACATCCCTCACCCAGTTAGTGTGCATCTGAAGTGCAGGGAAGCAATCCATCTTCCAAATGCCATTATATAACTTCCAAACTTTCACGGTGTTATCACATCCACCGGATGCCAGCTTTTGAACAGGTTCAAGCACACCTGAACCAACTAAAGCGCCAGGAGCCATTGATGGCGCCCATGAAACTGATGTTACCCCAACCGGATGAGCTTGGTCTATTCTCGTAGTGTCCCAACCACCATCTGACCTAGCAGTGTGCACTGAGATATTACCATCTGAAGAACCACAAGCCAAGCACAGCCCAAGTTCATGAGGAGCCCATGAAATGGAGTTAACCGATGATTTGTGCTCACTAAAAACATGAGCTTGTGTCCACTCATTCTGATTGCCTTCCTTCCAGATTATTACCTTACCATCGTAGGAGCAGGAAGCAAGGATTGAGCCAAATTTGGGATGAGCCCAGGCAGCCTGCCAAACGGGACCAGTATGACCACTCAAAGTAGCAAGGTGTTGTGAAGCAGCATTGTTGCTCACACCAGTTATTTTTATGGTGGTATCAGAAGATGCTGTAGCTACACGTTTTCCATAATAGTCCATAGTAACATCGTGAACTATGTCATTGTGACCAGTTTCAATCTTCTGTGCTGGCATTTTCCCTTGCCGCTACTGATATCTCAAAGCTCCTGCATTATCCAATTTTAGTATATATGTCAGTTAGAAAGATAAAATTTAATGAGAGTTCTCTTCCCCCACCCTTATTTGGCTACAAAAATAAGAGATTCTTCAATCAAAGTCAGTTACAAAGCCTAAGAATAGAAATGCAACTCAAACAACTATACAAAGTGAAATATACATCGTAAACAAGAACATTAAGGTGAGGTAATGTTTGCAAATCCATTTTTTAGAGAGAAAATAAGAACTTTCTTGTTCATTTCAGTATACCAGGGAAGAAAATAAAGGAGAAGCCCTCATTTGTTACAAACACATGCAGCATGAAGAAAAGACAAATGGTTTATCGCGGAACATGTTATATTTTGAATACGATAGGGTACGGGTTTTGGAAAGATTACACAGGTGAAAAGTCAGGCAATAGCTGTACATTTGAGGAGGCAGAGAACATAACTCAAAACAGATTAACCAGAACATAAATCAGATTACGCATCCAATGAACTGATATGTCAATACATGAGATGGATAATTATTTGGGGAAAGACTGCAGCTTAACTCGTAAGACCCTTTTAAGATAGTCAAAAGAGATTGTTAATTAGTCAACACATACATCAAGGCAACAAAGCACACAGCAAAGCACTTCAAAAACTAAAACTAACTACTTAGAGTAGTAAATAATCTACGGGTCCGAAAGGTCAAATCCAAATCCTCTCCTCTGACTCATTATATCTCACGCTGTTCGTACAAATAATTAGTTAAACTGCCCTGATAAGGGTTCCTAGTTTCAATGATAAATATTTTATTTTTGATAAGAAGTTTCAATGATAAATATTACAGTTGGCTTCTACATTCTTTTGAACATAATATTCATAATAGATGAAAATACTAAAATGACCATTGATTCAATCAAAGTTAATGTTACCGTGAAATATCAGCTAAATTCATCAGGATACTCCTGAATAAAAAAATAACTATGTATTCCACATAAGTCCTTCCCCTAAACCAACTATTGTTCAGAAAAGATAAACATGCCATTTTTTCTAGAGATGACTTCCAACCAAAGTTTATATACGCATGAATTGTGAAAAAAAAGTATGTTTAAAGATATAATTAACAGCACACAGAAAAATTCCTTACTAGCACATAACCTACTTCAGACCTACCTACGCGTTCATCAACTGATTTGAACCTCTAACAATAACGAAGTAGAAAACTAAGAACACACAATTTTTGAACTGTTCAGCTGTATCTATTGGGGAGTATTTTCCATAGCTTTCCAAGCTATGCTAGAAGAAGAAAAAGGTACTTTTGTCTGAGGACAATACAATGGCATGAGAGAATGATCCTAGGGCAACATTTAAAGAACATTTTTTTTTTTTTGCAGCAGATGCCGAGGTCCCTTAAATTACAGGCTTACATGAGCATCTCGTCTTGCCAGTACTAACTAGACCGGTACTCGATAGGTAACGATATAGACAGATAGATATATATTTATAATGATTCCATCTCAAAAAACATATATATATATTTATAAAGAACATTCAAAGAGAAGCACTTAAATCAATTAACACCAAGATACAATAAATTGCTCATGGAGGGGCAAACAAACGGCTCCCGAGAACAAAATTGGGGTTCCCTGAGGTTCCCAATTCGCAGATCGCGGAATTTCAGATTACACATATAGATACATAAGAGCAGAAGAGGTAAAAACGATATCTTTGGGAGAATATCAAAACAAATCTAAACATACATGCCTAACTAGATCTGGGATTTCCGCGTGGATCGATCTTAAACCGGGTCGACCCAAAACGAATAAAGCGAATGCGAAAAATTAGAACAGCACAGAGATGTAGCGAAAGAATAATCATATACAGATCTCAATGCAACCAGATGAAATTGTGGGGTGAAGGGAAATGTTTTACCTGTATTCAAGCGCGATAGAGAGAAGAACTGCTATTTCGCTTCAAAGCTTGAGAGAGATGATATTTAAGAGGTTTCTACTTCTAAAAATGCTCTTACATCAAATCAATTCCCATGGGTTTTATTTCTAATTTTTTAATTTTTTACTTTTTGCGTTAGAGAATTAAGACAAATAATTGCAGTGTAAAATTCTGCATAAAATAGTATGTAGGATATTTTGTTGGAGAGAATATTTATATGACTAATGCATTCGTATATGAAAAAAAAATCTATATAACTAATGAGTTGTTGAGTTAAAATATTAACTAAAATTCACATATGCATTGGATGTAGTATTAATTTGTGCAGAATAAAATAAGATTAAAAAAATACGTTAATATGGAGATAAAAGTACGTGCAGAGAAAATACCCTCAAAGTAGGTAATTCTCTTATAATATTTATAAATTTATTTACTACATAACAATTCCTATATTATTAGTCACTCAATAACAATCGCTTCATTATTAGATACTTGTATAACAATTCACTTCATAAACAATCCATGTATTGTAATCCCTATGTATCTAGCATGACAACCAAATAACACACTAGAAATCATTTATTTGCGAACAAAATTATATATCAATTATAATGAATACATCGTAATATTATAAAATTAATAATCACTGAAATTCTTAATGCGCATATAATGTGTTTGTAATAAGTACGTATACGGGTAAAATATCAAGCTCATGCTACACTCCGGCCTCCAATAGGGTAAAATGAACTCGAGATATGATTGCAAATGATCGGAATCGAAGCAAATGTCTAATCGAGTCAGAATCCGGGAGTACGATGCCTGCCCTCAAGAATATCAAGGTTATGATTCGATATAGCACAACTAATAGAAGGCTGTAACATCCGCGACCAACCGGATATCACGGCGTGGATCTCGGCACGTATCAATGAAGAACCGGCAATCAGTTAAACAAAATATTTTTTACCTTTTATGGAATTATACTTAGAGTAGGATACTCCTACTATATAAACGGGATTTGATAATTCATTAGACACATGGGGACGCGCATTCCAAAATAATATGATATTGTTTTCACTGTTATTGTAAGCTTTTTCTCTCGTTCATCAATATTGTCTATTGTGAGCCCGGATTGAAGGTGAATGTTTCAGTAAGGCTGGAATCATTCTCCTCGCGTGGTTTGAATTTACTATATCTACACTTGTCCATTCTAACTAAATTATCGTTTTGTATCAAATTAATCTGAATATCCTTAAAACTACTTATAAATTTAATTGTTATCCTATTTTAAGAGTATACAACGTATATAATAGAAAATTTATCATTTTACATATGCCTTTAACCAAAAAAAAAAAAAAAGTAGAAAAATGAGACCAACTTTATTTTGGTCATTTGGGATAGACTGTTCAATTCCACTATACTCGTCTGACATAAGGTAAAATTTATTTGCCCCAAATATTTAACGGTGAATTGACAGTCATGTAAAAATAACAAAACAATAATGAAATCTCACAGTAAATGTTAGAATATTCTAAAAGCATTTGAATAATCAAGGTAAAAATAGATGTAGTGTCATTATTTTAAGACATTTTATTAAATGAATTATTACAAAAGTATATAATATATAGTTTCAACTTAATTAATTAAACACTGGATCGGTATGTGATCGTTGTCAAATGAGAAATATCAAAGTTTTCTTACTTTCGGTGGAAAAATAGCGCAAGTCTTCCTTTCCATCCCACTGGAGTACACAGTGGTTCCGATACGCTCCGATCACCCAGATTGCTCAGCAGATCTGAGTCCTCCGCCGCTCATCACCGCCCTTTAGCATGGCCTTCTCCTCCCGCCGCGGCGGAGCTGGGTGGGCCAATTCACTCCTCCCCACCACTAAACCATCTCCTTCCCGACAACCTCGTAAATCTCGCAAACGAACCGCCCTCAGAGACTTCCTCCGCTCAAACTTCTTCACCATTGGCCTCTCTTTCTCTATCTTCGTCTTCCTTCTCATCATCTACAGCTACGGAGTTCCTAAACCCCTTCTCTCATCCCATTTCCGGGCTGCCCGAGCCCGATTTCCTCGGCCCAGAAAGCCCAGTTACCGCAAATCTCCAGGGAGCGACGCCGTTTCAGGTGCAGTTGTGGATATTACTACTAAAGGCTTGTACGATAAGATTCAGTTTAAGGATGAAGATGGCGGGGCCTGGAAACAGGGTTGGAAGGTGACTTACAAAGGGGACGAGTGGGATTCTGAGAAACTGAAAATATTTGTGGTCCCACATTCACATAATGATCCTGGTTGGAAGCTTACGGTTGAGGAATATTATGATAGACAGTCCAAGCACATCCTTGATACCCTTGTTGAAACGCTTCCAAAGGTAATATCAGTGTCAAGTTTAGTGTTAAGAGTAATTAGGCATGGATTTAAGTTATATGCATCGAAAATATAATTAATTTTTTACACCATCAGTGTAATTTAACCTGTTATAAGAGGTTATTTACCATTTGTTCTATGTTACAAATCAATGCTGTTAAATAGCGTTACTTGCAGTTACCTTTTAAGTACCTGATTGTTTAAATATATTTTACACCGTCATTGCATAGGACTTAAACTCATTAGACATTGTAGTGTATGGTGGTTATATGCAGTTATGTGATGGTCTTCCATCATTTGGTTTGTAATGAGATTTGATTTTCCCTGTTTATCTGATCGTTTTAATTGAGCTGATTTAAGTGTGTGCTTAGGCAATCATAGTTTTCAAGAACCCCTTTGTTAATGTTGGAATGGAACTGGCTCAAATGGAGCAGAATGGATATGTCATATAATACGCCTTAACTAGTTTGGCATTGAGGCATATTAGTAGCGGTAGTTGTTGTTCATTGTTTATCATAGCTGTTGAATTGCTGAATAACTTTTTGGTTGTTGAATTATGTTCCTTATAGGACTCTCGGCGGAAATTTATATGGGAAGAGATGTCCTATCTGGAGAGATGGTGGAGGGATGCAACAGATGAAAAGAAAGAGGCATTTGCCAATCTAGTGAGGAATGGGCAGCTAGAAATTGTTGGAGGTGGTTGGGTGATGAATGATGAGGTAAACCTCCATGAGCGTCACATAGCTTTGAAACAGTAGAACACTAGTTTTACGGCCAAATGAATTCTGAAGTTGATGCTTGAAAATCATTGATTTTCTCTCTCTCTTGTTGGTTATTTTTGATAGTTCTTTCTGAGCATGAATATATTCAGGACTTGGTAAAATCAGGTCAAGCATGCGGTTCAAAGAACAAATTTCCATGGTTTTAATATGGCAACCTATTCTGAGGGAGTCATGATTCTTCCTGTAATGCAATTCAAAGTGTAATTGCAGTGATAAATAGCTTTTCAGTGCATAAATTGGTTAAAATATTTAAAAGGAAATGCCATAATTATTAGAAAAAATTGTTCAAATACAGATATTAAATTGCTTTTGAAGGATTCAAGTTTGTTTTGAATAATCCTGTAAACAGCATTAGGAAATGGAGCTTTTGGCAATCTTATGTCATTATGGTTGACTTACGGCCTTCATCTTTTTTCTTTTTCTGCAGGCTAATTCACATTACTTTGCAATCATTGAACAGGTAAGCAAGAGGCTTTTCTTTTTATGTTCACCGCCTTAGTTATCTATGCAAATTTGGTGTATCATGCAGTAATGATTGTATCTATACATGAAAAAGAGGAGATTGTATCTTCCTTTTGGTTGTAGTTGTGGAATTTTGCTTCTGATTTGTAATTATGACAGATTAGAACACTATTAGAAATCGAGAATATTTCTTTAATTTAGGGAAGTGCTATGGTGGTTTTTGTCCTCTAAGTAAAATTCCAGATTTGTCTTCAATGTTGTTGTGGACCTTGTGGTGAATGCTGATTGTTGGAATACTTGACACATACATGGAGTAAGTGGTTTATGTCGTTATGCTTTTGTATTTCAGGTAACTCTCAAATGATTAATAATATTAGGAACCGTAAGAAGCTTCTAATTAGTAGTCATTAGATGCATTTTAAAAAGAATAGCGTGAGCATGCTAAATTTGGTACTCTTGTGATTAATAATTAGCTCATTTTGAGATAATTAATGAGATATCAAACACACATAAAGGCCACATCCTATTGCATTAGAACTGGTATATTTTACTTCATATAATTGTCAAAAGATTATGTCTTATATATATATAAAGGAGCCATAGCTAAAATCTTAATATTCATCCAATCTTTTTCTCTAGTAAATATGTTATAGGAAATTTTATCTAGAGTTATTAAATATTGGCTGTAACTGGAATTTATCTTGCGTGGAAATTTGTTAAATCGATTTCACTATTTGCGGTTAGATAGGATCAGAAATAAGGTGTGGCCCCTATTGAGGACAAGAGGTGGGAAGCGCGCTTAGGTGGTTGGTCATGTGAGGAGGAGCACAAACGCCCCAGTGAGGAGGTGTCGGAGGTTGACATTGGATGGCCTATGGAGAGGTAGAGGTAGGCTAAAGAAGAGGTAGGGAGAGGTGATTAGGCAAGACATGACGCAGGTTCTTTTGATCGAGGACATGACCCTTGATAGGAAGGTATGGAGATCGAGGATTAGGGTAGTACAGTAGGTAGTCTAGAGTGTTCATAACAGTAGTATTGACACGCAGTCTCGCTTTCGGTTGGCAGTACGTTTTTATGACTAACCGTTGTTTTCTTTCGTTGTTGATCACCTTACCGTCTTGTTGTTTTTATTCTACTTTTATACGGTTTTTTGGTACTGTCCCTTCTTGTCTATATTTTCATTAAATGTGGTGCTTATGCTTTCCTGAGTCGAGGGTCTATTGGAAACAATCTCTCTATCCTTACAAGGTAGGGGTAAGGTCTGCATACACACTACCCTCCCCAGACCCCACGGACCAATTCCGAAGGAACTGGAGTTACATCTCTTGTTGTTGTTGTTGTTGTTGTTGATTTCACTATTTGAGATTATTAACCTAAAGAGGGGTATTAATTATTAAAGGTCAACTGAATCTGTTTGGTATATGGGTACACATGCTGGATTTGCGCATCGTGATAGTTTCACGTTACGTAGATATTATGCTGTTTGACTAACAATCAAAAGAAGATTTGATGTCATTTAACTCTAGTTAGTCTGCGAGATTGTTGCAAATTTCTTTGCCAACCTAACTTGATTTAAATTAGATCTACCGATTGGATAAAGTAGTTTTTCTCCCATCCTTGTTTTGCATGTTTTGGTGCTTATTCTGTTTTCTTCTTAATGCATGATGATCTCTTATTCATATGCTTCTCATTCTGTTATGTACTTCTCTTTGATATTCGGCTAATGTAGATCTTGGTTTTTGCATTCATGTTCAGATTACAGAAGGAAATATGTGGTTGAATGAGACTATAGGTGTAATTCCTAAAAATTCTTGGTCTATTGATCCTTTTGGTTATTCACCAACTATGGCATATCTTTTGCGGCGTATGGGTTTCGAGAACATGCTTATACAGAGAACTCATTATGAATTGAAGAAGGAACTTGCTTTATACCAGAATTTGGAATACGTGTGGCGGCAGAGCTGGGATGCTGAAGAAAGAACTGATATTTTTGTCCATATGATGCCATTTTATTCCTATGATATTCCACATACTTGTGGGCCTGAGCCTGCAATTTGTTGTCAGTTTGATTTTGCTCGAATGTATGGGTTTCCCTATGAACGATGTCCTTGGGGAGAAAATCCTGAAGAGACCACCCCGGAAAATGTGAAGGAAAGAGCACTTAAACTATTAGATCAGTATAGAAAGAAATCAACACTATATCGAACAAATACACTTCTTGTTCCCCTCGGTGATGATTTCCGATATGTCAGTGTTGATGAAGCAGAAGCTCAGTTTCGGAATTACCAACTGCTGTTTGATTATATCAATTCTAACCCTAGCTTGAATGCAGAGGCAAAGTTTGGTACTTTAGATGATTATTTCCGAACGCTGCGTGATGAGGCTGAAAGAATAAACTATTCTCGTCCGCATGAGATTGGTTCTGGTGAGATTGGAGGTTTTCCTTCTCTGTCAGGTGATTTCTTCACTTATGCTGACAGGCAACAGGATTACTGGAGTGGCTATTATGTCTCCAGGCCTTTCTTCAAGGCAGTTGATCGTGTTTTGGAGCATAACCTTCGCAGCGCCGAAATGTTGATGGCTTTCCTATTAGGATACTGCCAGAGAGCACAGTGTGAAAAATTGCCTACTGGATTTTCCTACAAGTTGACTGCAGCGAGAAGGAACTTGGCACTTTTTCAGCATCATGATGGGGTCACAGGTACTGCCAAGGACCATGTGGTGCAGGACTACGGGACACGGATGCACATGGCTCTGCAAGACCTTCAAATTTTTATGTCTAAGGCTATTGAGGTGTTGTTAGGGATCCGCCATGAGAAAAATGACCAACATCCTTCTCAATTTGAACCAGCACAGGTGAGATCTAAATATGATGCCCAACCTGTGGTTAAAGTCATTAGTGCTCGTGAAGGAACTGTTCAGACTGTGGTCCTTTTTAATCCATCAGAGCAGACAAGAAATGAAGTTGTCATGGTCACTGTTGAGAGGCCGGATGTGACAATCTTGGACTCAAACTGGACATGTATTAAAAGCCAGATATCTCCAGAATTGTCACATGATAAGGAAAAACCTTTTTCGAGAAGACATCGAGTCTACTGGAAAGCTTCGGTACCTGCCTTGGGATTGCAAACGTATTATGTTGCTAATGGATTTGCTGGATGTGAGAAGGCCATACCTGCACAACTTAGAATATTAGTGCCGTCTGGAAATTTCTCCTGCCCTGCACCATACACTTGCTTGAAGTTGGACAGCAATGAAGCAGCAATCCAGAATGAACATCTGACAGTAACCTTCAGTACCAAGTTTGGCTTGTTGCAGAAAGTAAGCCATAGTGATGGTAGACAAAATGTTATAGATGAAGAAATTGATATGTACTCTAGCTCAGGTGGAGCCTACCTGTTCAAACCGGAGGGTGAGGCTGAGCCAATCATACAAGCTGGTGGGATAATGGTTGTCTCAGAGGGCCATTTGGTACAGGAGGTCTATTCTTACCCAATGACAGCATGGGACAAGTCTCCAATTTCCCACAGTACCCGTATATATAATGGTCATAATACCATACAGGAACACATTATTGAGAAGGAGTATCATGTTGAGCTTCTTGGTCATGAATTCAATGACAGGGAATTGATAGTTAGGTACAAGACTGATATCGAGAACAAAAGGATTTTCCATTCTGATCTAAATGGATTCCAGATGAGCCGTAGAGAAACCTATGATAAGATCCCTACACAGGGCAACTATTATCCAATGCCTTCCCTTGCATTTATGCAAGGACCAAGTGGACATCGCTTCTCAGTCCACACTCGGCAGTCTTTGGGTGTTGCAAGTCTCAAGGATGGATGGTTGGAGATAATGCTTGATAGGAGATTGGTAAGGGATGATGGACGTGGTCTTGGCCAAGCAGTGATGGATAACCGTGCTATGAATGTTGTTTTCCATATTCTTTTGGAGTCTAATATTACAGCAGCTGCAAACCACACTACAGGTCCTCATCCCCTACATCCTTCCCTTTTATCACATTTGGTTGGTGCCCACCTAAACTATCCCCTTCATGTATTCATTGCTAAGAAATCTGAAGAAATCTCTGTACAGCCGCCCCCAAGGTCCTTTTCTCCCCTGGCAGCTTCTTTACCATGTGACTTGCATATTGTCAACTTCAAGGTTCCTCGCCCTCTCAAGTATACCCAACAACAACTTGAAGAGCCTAGATTTGTCCTAGTCTTTCAGAGACGTCATTGGGATTCTTCTTACTGTCGAAAGGGCAGGTCAGAATGTTCAAGTGTAGCTGATGTGCCTGTTAATCTGTTTGACATGTTCAAGAGCCTAGCTGTGTTGAATGCAAAGGCTACTTCTTTAAATCTTTTGCATGACGATGCAGAGATACTTGGTTATAGTGACCATTTTGGAGATGGAGCTCATGACGGGCATGTCCTCATTTCCCCAATGGAGATACAGGCTTATAAATTGGAACTAAGGCCCCACCAGTGAAGGTAGAGCTCTTGTATATTTTTTTCCCAACTGAAGCTGAATTAGGGCGTGCTATTGCAAGGGCCACCACTGCAACTCTTTTTCCAAATTATAACTGGAATCATCTACTGTAATTTGGAAAGATGAAGGTAAAAATTCTGACAGTTGTTGTTTGCCTGGTGGGTTTTTTGACATTGCCAGTTGAGCCTGAGGGCTTGGGAAGTATTCCTGCTGTAACAGCTACTTCGGAAAATATGCAGAGAACTTTTAGAGTACCAAAGCTGCTGGTGTTGACAGTATATCTCATCTTACTTAAAAGGAGAAGTGCATTGCACATGGTTCTCTTCCAGGAATGTGTTAAAGTTCGCGGGATTAGAATGTTCAGGTAATTTTGAATCAGATAGGATAGAAATTGAGGTTGTTTAGAATACAAAGTTCTTTTGTTATTATGCTAATTATGGCGATGCTTGTTGTCCCAATGAGTCTTGAAACACAATTGCCTAAGAAGTATTCCTTAGGAAGTAAATGGCAGCATGCTGGGATGGAAATGTTATGTTTCTCAATTACATTCTAGCTTACCTTTCATACACTTGATATCATGTATATTAACGGGAATTGGAATATCAGCGCATCTTGTTTATTGATTCGGCAATATTCCACTTCACACAAATATGTAGCAGACGGACTCAACATAAGAACATCAAACTTCTAAGATAAATGCTCGTCGAATTTTCCTCTGAGCACACTGATGAATCTTTAACAAAAAAAAAAAAAAAAAAAAA
>MCJB01049667.1:28891-49327 GCA_002018475.1 Nicotiana obtusifolia
AAAAAAAAAAAAAAAAAAAAAAAATATATATATATATATATATATATATATATATATATATAATAGACAATTCAAAAAATGAATTCTTCTATTTCCTATTATGCATGAATTGCTAAGATCATCTCTTCCGTCTGCACACTGTAATAAGCTTGTAATTATATTTGTTGTACAACAACAGCAACCAAGTGTATTTCCACAAGTAGGATCTGAGGAGTGTGAAATGTATGTAGCCTTACCCCTGCCCTGGACGGACAGAGAGGATTTGTTGTATATTACATCAACTTTTAGGAAAGCTGATGTCGATTTTATAGATCATCTACGTCTACTATTTTTGGGCAACTTATGGCTCATGTTTTGCTCATTATTTGAATCTGGAAATTACTTGCCATAAGTAAGCAGTTCAATTTAAATGACGCTTTTCATTTTGAAGATTTTCAAGCATCAAAATCTACTGCATCTTTTCTTTTGAAGTTATCTTTTTTAGTATTATCTTAATATATTTTCTACTATATATTAAACTAATAGTCCAATAGTATCACTGAAATGAATTTTTGGGAACTATTAAGAATTTAAGAGTTGAAGAATTCTAAGACCTCTTAAAAAGCGGTAACAGAATGCTTTACACAAGTCAATCCCAATCACAATGGAACCTTCACGATTCCAACGAGATTGCATGCAAAACGGAGAAACTAAATGGTAACGGCTGAAACTCCACTTTTCCATTCGTATTTTTCTGCAGAGGGCTTAATTCGTAAGGGAAAGTAATTTAATAACATCTCTATTCTTTTTCATTTTGGTCTTAGATTTATAATCATCGAGATTACCGACGAGCTAGCATCTAATTGGAGAATTTCCGGCGACGAACATCTAATTGGCGCTTTGCATTCCCGCCTCCTTTGCGTGATTAAAGTTTAAATCAGGTGCGTTTATGCCTTTACATAAACTTTACTTTCAACATGTTAAGTTAATGCTATTAATTAAACAGCGGCAGATTTAGAACTTTTTAGTACCACTATTCATTTGCGACGTACAAAACTGATTAGCACCCAAGATAAATTAATAGGCTTCTGATCTGTTCGTTGTCAATAAAACCATCGGTGGTCTACTAACCATTTACGCAATTTGTTATTTTGGTGCTCTCTACTTTATATCCATACATCTTTTTAGGAAACGTACTATGTTCGATTTTGTGTGTCATCACTCTGATTTTGGACCATATATGCACCATTATGAGATAAATGGAGACTTGCAACTTTATATTATTGTTTAATGCATGCAAGAAAGGAGATGCACTTACACATAATAAAAGGTTGTAATTCTATCCATATATCGCAATGATGTTTTGTGAGCATATATGGCATTGGCGTCAAAATTCAGATGACTAGGCACTGGGCTGCAACTGATTAGCTCCTTCAGAATATTCGGAAGGCTAAACGTTTGGTCTTGAACTTGATTTGCTTATGGGGGTTTCTAAGCACTAAACAAAGGAAAAGTGGAGTCAAAAGGAAAAAAGGAAGTGAATTCCATATCACCAAACCACCACCACTTCACTGCCAATTGGAGCAATTTCCTTGCTCATTCATCACTAAATAAAAGATTTTTAACTCTTTGTTCTTTGTATCTTGGAGATGAAAACCTTTTCTTTTCGATGTTGTCATTGTAGCATCTTTATGTCAACATTCTCTTCTTTTGTTCCTAAAAAAGGATATTGCATCACATAGATTAGCTGATGATCTGGATCAAAAAATTGAAGTGACGTGGAGTAGTATTATATCGTTGCTTTTTAATTATATATAAGTATTGGAAATATCCATAAGGGATGATTTAAAAAGAATTTATTTAGTTGACCTTAGCTAAGACAACTTTAAGATTTGGATTTATATTTATTATCAGATCATAAATTAAGGAGTACCTGATTATGTTGTTCGGATATACGGTGTGAATCTAAAGATCGGATTCATTATCACTTCAATAGTTGGATTTTGGATACGGATCAACGCCACATTTAAATTACCAATAATTATTGTGTAATTATGACTTGGTTTTTGCTTGTGATTTTAATTAAATTTTTAGTAGTTTACAAGCCTTAGACCTTAATGACGTGTTTTAAAGTCGTGCAGGCATGGGCAAGAGAGGATACAAAATTACTATAGTTAAGTGGCTATTAACTTCCTATATATAGCTATAATATCCGTATTTACTTCCTATAGCTAATATTTCATTGCTACCCGATTGCATTTTGATGTATTCTCGCTTCTGTATTCATAAATACAGTCGTGTAATTAGCCTAATAAATAAGGAGTACAGATGTATAATAACGGACAGAGCGATCAATTAGCGTGTATTACTCCTAAATGATCTCAACCCAATCAATTCAAATATGTCTTATTATCATGTCATAATTAGAAGATTTTTTGGGGCGTTTAACAAAAATACAAAGCATTGTATTCAATGTCAATGCTCTAATTTTGATTCCTCCCTTCCATATTTATTTATTTTGTTAAAGATTTTGTATTTCGATACTTGAACTGATAAATTATACGTGAGTTGAAATTTTTGTGCTTTTAGGTTTCTTGATGTATTTGAGATGATTGTATTAAATTACACTGATAGTACTGTATAAATTTTCACATGATTCAAGCCTGTATTTCATTTTTATGGTATTTTAAATACTCAAAAAATAATGTATTCATATGTAGTTGTATTTATATGTCTTTTGAAGTCTAATAGCAACCTATTTTGAATGTACTGTAATCATCTAGTTGTATTTAACATCATCCATGCATATACATATATATTATGTATGAATATATATATATATACTTACTATATATATGCATGTCCTGTATCCACTTATAATATAATAGTTAAGTGTAGGCAAAATGTTGTCAATGGAAATACATATACATATAATCAATGTATACAATCTGGTTTAATGAATACAAACATTATTTAATGTGTCAGAAAACTTAATCATACTGCATGTATCAAAATACCTTTAATACAATCATTCAGGAACAATCAAATATATCAAGAACCCTAAAAAGCATAAAAATATCAGCTCACGTATAATTCATTAGTTCAAGTATCGAAATATAAAATCTTTAGCAAAATAAACAAATATGGAAGAGAGGAATCAAAATCAAAGCTTTGATGCTGAATATAATACTCTTTTTTTGGTTAAACGTCCAAATTTTTTTACTAATTATGGCATGATAATGAGACGTGTTTGAATTGATTGAGTTGAGATCATTTAAGAGTGATACACGTTAATTGATTGCTCTGTTCGTTATTATACAGTTATATTCCTTATTTATTAGGCAAATTATACAACTATATTTATAAATATAGAAATACGAATGTAATTAGATAGCAACAAAATATTAACTATAAAAATAAATACATATATTGTAGCTATAAAAAATTAATAGCCGTAGTGTGCCTTTTCTGAGAATTGAATACGAGTTCTCTCCTCTGTCATAGTTGTAAGTTTTATTGCATACTGCGTGGTAATGTCTATCAGTTTGTTCCAATGAACATTCACAAGCGGCACATTTTACCTACTTGATGCCTTGCGTGTCTCATTCAGCCCCTAAGGCACACAGATCAAAGTTTGGGCGTAACGGTGCTGTAAAGCATAGTACTTTTCTACTTGAGGAAACTTTTTCTCTTCTAAAACTGTTACATAATAAAAATAAATTCAACCACTTCCTTAGTTGACCTTGGTAACACTAATTTCTTTTAGGTTTGTATGTTCGTCTCTTGTATTTTTTATTTAAAAATAAATTCTGCAGAACGCCAATCTTCTACGTTTTCTTTTGAACGTTTTGTTATGTTCCCAAAACACAATCTTCAGAGAGAAAAAACTTTAATTTTCCAATTTAGGGAGAAAAAAAGAAAGAAAAACACACATACGAAAAATGATCGTTCTTAGGATTAAACCATAATATATTTGTAAAGAAAACGCCAAATTCCGTTAAACTCGAAGTTATAGCAGCACGTTTTCCTGTTTATAATTGAATATATTTGATTATTGGGGAGGGTTTTGTCCGTAACTGCAATAAAAGTGATTGTTTCTGTATTTATCCGATTTGCAGTAAGTAGTAAATATATGTTCTGAACCATATTGCCTGGCAAGTTTTAAGGTAATCCAAGTGGTTGCAACTGCCATATGTCAAGCAACAGTAAGCATCATGAAACTAACATACGTTTGGGAGTCAGAAATGTTATGAGCTTTTTTGCATGAAGACACAAATAACAGTATCTAAAATTAAACGTGACGACACTACCAACTTTAAACGTGGAATGCTGTATAATGCATGCTTTTTAGACTTAAAAAATCTTTCAACAACTACTTTGCCAACAGGAAATTTTAGTGATTGTCCGGTGTTCCATTTTTAAGTACTCTTTTAGAAAAGTTAATTATATTACCATTCAAAGTAACTTCTTTTATTTTTTATTATAACGATAATCTCTGAATCAGCTTGCAGGCTTTCGAATCTTATATTATTTCATAAATCTTTTTTATTAATATAGAACAGTTCGATATACGAAGTATTCGGTATTTATGTAAAATTTGAAGTAGAGTTGTATCTCAGGAGGTCTGATGCAGACATTTATTCTAATGCAAGCATCAGTAATTGATTGTACGAATCGAACTTATAACCTACAAGACATTCGAAAATAATAATTACTGTTGCTTCAAGATTTCTTTCTTTCTTACAAATATAGGTACGATAAAATTTTTATCTACCAATATTTGAAGTAAATCAGAGAAGATCAAGAATTTATTTTATTTTTTATATTGACAATATCGAACTCTGTTTGCATTCATTTCTGAGTACTATTTAACAAATATTTAGTAATATTATCTCTTATCAACGTGCGACAAAAAATCATAATTTTTTATTTCCTATGCTAGTATTATACACTTTAAGTGCTTTTGGTCTAGTGTTCCATTATACATACGTCTCTGAAAAAGTTGATTATCTTACTGAAAGCTGAGACTTACCTTCTTTTTCTAATTTTAAATCACTACGACCTTGTTGAAATTAAACAAATCCAAATATAAAGACATCATTGGAGTACGGCACTATATTAATACTGTGTTTGTTTGTGTAGCACTGATTGAAGTACTAAGAGCAGATCGATGAAAGCAACAATAACATATTATTAACTTCGCTCTTCTCTCCAATCCCTCCTTTTTTTTCAACTTATAAGACCATTCTTTCTAAATCACCTCATGGCTGGCGGACAAAGTCGAACAAGTCTCAACAAACCATGTATTCTCCTCATAGGTAATTTAATCTTCAGTTTGTTCCTAGATTTTAATTTCCTCTTACTTCGTAATTCTAGTACCTTACGGGTTCGAGTCGTGAAAATAGCCTTTTGTACAATAAACCCTTGTGGTTCGACTCTTTCCTAGATTCAGCACGTAATGAGAACTTGATACAGCGGGCTGCTTTTTGCATGGTAATTCTCGCCATACACTTGTCTTTCATTCTAGCATATTTACGTGGACGTGTTTTGTAATTGGGCAGTGATAGCGGGAATGGAGAGGTTTGCATTCAAAGGGGTGGCGTCAAACTTAGTAACATATCTAACAGATGTGGCCAAAATGAGCAATTCAGCGGCGGCAAAGAAGGTTAACAATTGGTGTGGTATTACGTCTATGCTCCCACTCCTTGTTGCTCCATTAGCTGATTCTTATTTGGACCGTTACACCACTGTACTGGCTTCTTCCTCTCTTTATGTTGCGGTAAGTACTTTCCTTCCTTTACCTTTCTACAGCACAATCATCAGTAAAAACTTACTCACACCTGGGCTTCAGTGGCGAAGCCACATTGATATTCTTGTATTTTTTTAAGTTTGTCTTATTATAATTTTCAGTCTCTCTTCTGTATGTCCAGGAATTTATAAAAAATCCAAATATCTCAGAGATATATAAAGTAAATATTACTCAAACTAATTGCACTTCTTCAAAGTATATGTTAGGAGCTGTATATCCTGGCTATTCTGTAGTATATTCGTGTTATTAGATAGCTAGTGTCTATGTCAATCAAAGTAGGTGTAGTATTTTTTATCTCAGTCTGGATTTTGTATTTTGATCTTTGAATAGATTATTTTTTGCACTATTGAGGAAGAAAAAAAATTGGTGCTGATTCTGTTGCGTATTTGGGTGTACTAGTGTTGAATTAGTGGATTATCTAGACGTATATCATTAGCAAAAGCCACGGTGGACCGTGGACGTGGAGCCTGAGTCATCACTCACCTTTTTTCATCTGTGTAGAGCGCAATAACGTTGCATTATAACCTAAATCTTGCACGTAATAAATGTATCTTTATCAAAGCTTTTTTTAAAGTATGTACTATGTATACAGTTTTAAGTTTGTTTTTTGTCAACCCATTTACGTACATTATTGCTGCTTCAGGTGTGACTTAGTGTATCGCGCATTTATACTGTCTGCTCAGTGCATAATGCATCAAGATTTGCTGCTTCTCAGTTTTCATTTTTCTGAGAATAATTACTGTTATAAAAACAGTTGATTTGAAACCATTTGTTTTGTCCTCTAAACAAGGAGTAAAATTTTAAAACTATTGTACGTTGAACCTCAGTGCTTGATTATTCTTGAATACTTACAATTTTAGTATCGCTGGCGGTTAAGGAAAGACATTTAACACTAACAAATAGTACAAAAGTTGCAGTTTCCTGACTGCATATGACCAGCAGAGTAGTACTATACTATATTATAGTGACATCTAAATGGAGATATTAACAATAACTCTCTTTGACAATTAAACAATCAGGGTCTTTTAGCTTTGACATCATTGGCATTACAATGGCCATGGACTAATTCCGCTGACAAATCTGGCTTCACTTCATCCTTATCTTGGTCTCTGAATTTAATTTCACTCGGCCAAGCTGGTTACAACCCGTCCTTGCAAGCTTTCGGAGCAGACCAATTTGACGATGATGAAGAATTGCCGAGTAGTAAAAATGATCAAAGCTCCAAGAAGAAAAGTTCCTTCTTCCAATGGTGGTATTTTGGTATATGTTGTGGAAGCCTGCTCGGAGTGTCGATTATGTCATATATACAGGACACATTAGGATGGGGCTTGGGTTTCGCCATTCCTTCAATTGCTATGGCTATATCAGTTATAGTCTTCAGATTTGGGAACCGATTTTATACGCACAAGGATGGAGAAATTATTCATATCAAGTCATTGGGAGATCACATAGTTAAAGCTATTAAAGCAGCTACCTCAAGATTGACCTGTGGTGAGATTGCTGTTCCAACATATACAAACAAGTCAAATGTTGTTGAGATCGAGTAAGTATTTCTTTATAGATTTTGTCTGCCAGTTTATATTCTACGCACTGACAATGTAATTAGTTTTACACAATCACATTACTTGCAAAATAATTACATGTAAGTATCTATAATGGTTTTGGCTGATTTTTGTTCATAGACTTGAAGATAGACCGCTCTGCCAACAAGATTCAGGGAGCAAAGATGGCGCGGAGGAAAAATCGGAGAATGGGATCAATTTTGTTAAAATTCTAAAAGTAGTACTGCCTCTACTACCAGTGTGGACTCTACTTCTGATGTTTGCAGTGATTTTTCAACAGCCTGCAACGTTCTTTACTAAGCAAGGTGTGACAATGAAGAGAAACATAGGAAACAATTTCCGAATTCCACCAGCTGCACTTCAGAGTTCAATTACCATATCTATAATTCTGCTTATGCCTCTGTACGACACGTTCTTCATTCCCTTCGTTCGTGTTTTCACACGAAACGAGAAGGGTATCACTGTGATGCAGAGAATGGGAATAGGAATGTTCCTTTCAGTAATAGCAATGATAATTGCAGCTGTTACTGAAAGAAAAAGACTCGATATCAGCAGAAATTTGGTAACTTCTTCAGAAACTGTGCCAATGAGCATATTTTGGTTGCTCCCTCAATACATTCTGCTGGGAATTTCAGATATATTCACAGTTGTTGGAATGCAAGAGTTCTTTTATTCTGAAGTTCCTATAAATATGAGAACATTAGGCATTGCCCTTTATACTAGTGTTTTCGGGTTTGGTAGTTTTTTCAGCTCATTCCTTATATCCGTGATCGAAAATTTGACAAGTACAAGAGGAGCAAAGCAGAATTGGTTCGCTGATGATATGAGAAAAGCCCGTTTTGACAACTATTATTGGTTTCTGGCTTTGTCAAGTGCAGCGAGTTTTTTATTGTTCATGGTTTTCTGTCGATTTTACAGAAGCAGGACTATAGTTGATTAGAGTGTTGGTAGTGACTGTAAGTTGACAGATAGCTCGTTCTTGTCGAATGATGTATTTTGTGATGTGAGTGACATAATGACATTCATTTCTAGGAGAAATCGAAGGTTCTGCACTTACTGTAAATCATCAAAGATTGTAGATAAATTAAGATAACTTTTGCGTTCTTATTGACTGTGACACTTTTTTTTTCCTTCTGAAAGGACTATCCGTCATAACTCATATGGGGTCACAGTCCAAAGTCCAAACTAATCTATAACCAAAATACTTAAGTCACTTTAAAGAAAACGTTTGTTTACTGCTCCCTCTATAATAAAAACAGAGCTATTTTTGGTTTGATTTGGTAAGAAGACTATTAAACAAACAAGCAAATAAGAAGATGGTTTTGAATAGAATGGGTCAGATTATAAAACATTAGGCCTAAATTGATCCAACGACCATCGCCAATTTGACCCAGACCAAATTTTAAATCATGACCACTTTCACACAATCTAGCCCAGATTTGACCAACTAGCCAAAATTGACACATAAAATTCTGTAACTACTTTTGATGTTAAGAAAGGATTCATCGTTCATCAGAACAATTTCTTTTGGTTTAACCTAAGTATATTCAATAATTTATTCGTGAAAATTATGTTCCCCATTACGGCAAAATGTTGACACTATTTTAGAAGGATCTATTGCCTGAAGAATTGTATTAGTGGAATTAAACAAAGATCGATACGAGGAATTCAAGGAATATATCATAAGATGACAACTAAAATTGATGAATGTAATTTATTATATGAAAGTTGCTGTGCTATTACAGGTTTATCAACATTTTCTATGTTCATTGCTGATCATTTGTATTCATGAATGACCAGCATTTCAAAGTTCAGGAGATGATGAAAGCAACACTTTTGCTAGTATATTCAGCGGCAATGTATTCATTTTGCTGAGATCGTTTTTCTAGTTCTTTACGGACCTTAACTCGAGTATATGCACCAGGAAACTAAGCACATGAATAAGGATGTGAAATTTGAACAGATTACAGAAGGTTTGTTTTATCTATTAGTGCCAGAGTATGTATATATTAGTTGAAAAGTACAAATGCAGTAGAAGCGGAATGCAGTATAGCCATCAGTGAAGAGTAATAGAGCTGGTTCAGAACAAATAGGATACCCGTTGCTATGAAACAACCATCATTCAAAATAATTGATAGCAAAACATGGCACCCTAAGGGTGTGGGTGTGGTCAAGTAGTCAATGAAACAGATGAAAATAATAGGAAGTCAAGTTTCACATCCAAATAGAAAATGCTAGGTGGTTTCTTCTTACCTACCTAAGTTTTGAGCAAAATTACCCCGTATCTATGAAGGTGGGAGGTTACGCGTATTCGATATAATGGTCCAGATGCAAAAGCTGGGCTTGACGCCATCTTTATGAGAGAGAGAGAGAGAGAACACGAGGATTGGCAATGTGCCAATAGTAATAGTACTCCCTAACATAGTATCTACGCACCAAAGTTAGTAAGTCATCTCCCTCACTTACAAAATGCAAATAAGAGAGTAGCACCATGTAAAAACCTTTCAATATAAACCAGAGTGGATTCACTTTGGTAGACTAATGCAGTTTAAACCTTGTCTATGAATCCACATCCACAGAATAAGATAACCTCACCGAACACTCTTGAAAGTCAACAGGATTTAGGCAATGTTTTAGAATAATCAATATCTCTTAGGTGGTCAGCTCATCATCTAATTGGATGAGAGATGAAGAAGTGAAACAGCTGACTGAAAAGTACAACTCTGCAATTCCACTCTTTTTATCATGTTCAGCTGCAAAGGACTAACATCATCTAAAGGCTCCAAAAGTGTTCGATCTTTCTTTTACTCAATGGTCATCAGATATACTACTTTTTATGGAAAAACGTTACAGACATGAATATGACAAAAATAATAAGTTCAACAGGATTAAGGCAATAGTTTATCCAAATGCAATTAAGTTGTCCAAATCACAACCAATTCCTGTAATTCAGAGAATGGTGTTACGACTCATGCTTAATGCTGTCTTCTAACTAAATCTAGTTGGTATAGCATAGACCATTTTGTGCTGGTTAACTACGAGACACTAGAGCTGCTCTAGCAGGATTAAGTGTGCAGCCTAATCAAAACCTCTGTTACAAATGTTAGGCCAAAGAATGCATAACTTGAATAGTTTTATCAGCACAATATAGATATTTCCAGATCAGAAAGTATGGCATTCAAACTAGCAGTCAGAGATCTTTATCAAAATATAATCACACTATATTCATGCAGCAGACACAGTGGAACCCAAGCATCACTATCTTTTTTCTTTTTATAAATATAAGCCAAAACATCATCATTACTTGATCTCATTCTCCTTTTTCCAGACTCTTCCAGAACTGGTATGCTCAAATAACTCAAAAGCAGTTTCAGGAAAACACGTAGAGAGGATGTTCAAGGGAAAACATTAACGCAAGCAACAACAACGACAACAAAACATACGCAGTGCAGTCCTACAAGTGGGGTCTGGGAGGGTAATGTGTATGTAGACCTTACCCCTACCTTTAAGAAGGCAGAGAGGCTGTTTTCGATAGACCCTCGGCTCAGGAAAGATTAAAAACATTAAGGCAAGTGTTAACTTGTATTGTGGCCATGTTTTAAATTATAGACATCTAAGCTCATCCATACATTTTAAGCATTGTGTCCATCTTTTTATATAATTGTTAGAAACACCAGATAGAATGGATATATTATGTCTATTAAACCATAATATATCCGTGGTCAATTAGAGATGCTTGCAGGAAGTGCATTACTTCTAAGAACTTCACTTATCTGTGCAATGTCTAGTGTCTAGAAAAAGTTGAAGCTCAACAGCCTCAACTCTAAAGTTTTAAAAGAAAGTTCATTTACAATTTAAAATTCCAAATATAGCGAATGAACGACGAACTGGAAATATAGTAAAGCTCCTATTGATAAGAAAATTTGATTCATCATTAGTATCAAAGAGCAAGTCTTCCGTACACAACACAAAACAAACAATAATATATTTAAATTAATCTAAAGAATTTCTAACACAATACCATAATTTGAACTAGAATCATCAAACAGAAAAAGAATAGATCCTTTTTTTCTCAACTCCTTTTTACAAAGAGAATCCCTCTGTCTAAAGCATAACTACCTTTGCAAAGAACAGATCCTTATACGTAGTAACAAAAAATTCTAACCATGGATTACCTCAAGGATGTGTATGATAGCCATTAGTTCCTGATTCGGGAACTGTCACAATAGCCTTTTGCATTTCCACATTCCTCTCTTCTTTTATCCCATTCTCATCGTCATCTTCATCGGAGTCCAACGTAAAATGACCTTGACTATCCATTTCCAAGTGTTGCATCTCAGCTCCAATAGGTCTATACCGCATATGTTCACGGCCAATACCATTCTTTTTACACACAATTGAGTACACAAAAGCAATAACAGTCACAAGAAGAGCAAGGTGACAATTGAACTGAAGGGTAGCAATAGCTCGACCACGATGGTACTCGGGATGACCTTTACACTTAACCGTATAATTACCTCTACTCTTTTCATGCAAAGAACAACCTTGAGCAATCAAATCAGAGAAAAAAGAAAACCCCATTTGCAGAATCCACATTCCTTGCAAGATTAACCCAATCCCACGTCCCAATTTAGCATATTTCAATTTGGGATTTTTTAATTCAAGAATTGAGCAAAATGCACAAATTGTAATAGGCACAAGCAAGAGATCATAGTAACGATTCTCAACTCCACTTGGGTCTTTTCTTTGAAGGTAAAAAAGCAAAAATTCCTCAGCAAAAGCGAAAAGGCAAAGCAAATTGAGGATCTTGGAAGGTAAAAGATAAGATTTTTTTAAGTGTGTCATTAGGCCTAAAACCGAATAGAGCAAGAAAAGAAGAGAAATTGCAATCACCTGCAATTGAAGCACTGAACCAATTTGATCTTCAGAGTTAAGTGCATCGAAAAAGGATAAAAGGGAATTGAGAATGAAGAGAAAAGAAAGGATTAAGATTGACACAAAGGTTATTAATGAAGAAAAAACAGAATCTTGGGCTTGCTTCTCTGTCAACGATTGGGAAGTGGAAGACGGTGATGAAGTTTTCAGGGCAGCGGAGGAGGAGATTAAAGATTCCCAAGCGCCGATTAGTATGAATCCGCCTCCGGCTACAGTATAGGAGAATAGCCCCATTGTTGACTTTGATTTTCTTTAGATCTCTCTCTCTCTTAAGGACCTTTCTGTTTATATGTTGAAGGAGGATGGGTTGTGCCAACCTATTAAGTCTGCGCCCCTATAGTTGGACTTGTCTGAATTTGCTTTCCACCTGACCTTCGTAAGAATCAGAAACTCATTTATTTTTTTCTTGCCCTTTTTTTTGGGGGCGTCGATTTGTACGTCACCACGGTATTGTGCATATTTGTGTTTTCACAATACGAGAAAAGATTTGAAAACATTTGTGTTCTCCGAAGTTGTGTGTTGTGTTATACAAGCTCAACTTGCACAAGTATCTAGAGTACTTTTTATCTTTTTTTGGGGGGTTATATTAGTGCCTTATTTTTCTTTTCTTTTTCTTAATAAGATCATCCATCATTGTGATAGATCCATATAACACCAACACTACCAAACCGCATAGGAAAGTGTTGATGGTCCGTATCTATTGAGATGAACTAAAATGTTAATTAACAATTGGTCTAATGTTGAGGCGTTAATCTTTTTGAATTAAGTCTAATTTTGTTATATTTTAAGGTGGCCTTTAAGAGATGTTTTAGGTAAAAATTTGTCCGCAATTGATATGCTTTAATATGTTATGTAGGCTTTAGTTCCTCAAAACATAAATATATCATTAGTGACAAACATGCTTAAGTAAGTTATACACGCGATATATGATCGAAGTAGGAAATAAAATAATAATAAAAATACATGTAATATAAATTAGAAAATTAAAAACTCACAGCGATATATATATTTATCCTGTGCTGATGTATTATCCTTGTCTTCCCACTTTGCCTTCTCTCCTCTTATACTTGTGATTCTAGTGTATATATTATCCTTAATATTCTTTAATGAAGGAAAAAGTCACAAGTTAAATAATATTTCACCTCGTAATGAGTTTAGTTAGCGCAAATTCGTATTGATTAGGTCAATGAGTTTTCGCATTACAGATGCCTAAAGAAAGGGAAAGAAAAATGTGACATATCTCGTCGTCGGCAGTATTGTCATAGGCTGGTTTCCGGCTATACCCCGTAACCTCTTGGGCGCGTTTCATGGCATCCTCGCAAGTCTTTCAACGCCTAGCGCTACGGTCAGCCTCGTGGTCTTGGCAGCTTCAAGTGACAAGCGCGCAGGTGCCTCTTTCGTGCGATCGATAACCATCACCAGCTCCTAGCCACATGCAGATTTGCCAACAGCGCCACGCTCGCAGACCGTGATGCTAATGACAAAGTTGTTGCAAACGGACTTGTTTCTACCTTGTAGAAGTCTAAATCCTTTTTCATTGTAAATATAGAGTAGGTTTACTTCATTTTCTTTTAGTATGATTCTCCAGCTTATTTAGGTATGTAACTTTGATTTATTTTTTTTAAGCATTATTAGGGGATCAAGCAATCAAAACTTTCTAACAAGCAATCAATTCTCTATACTGGTGTCTCTCCTCCTCAACACCGCATAGCTTTTCTATAATAGCTGTCATTTATGCAATCAAGTTTTCTTTCATTCTCAATTCTCTTTTCTGCTCTCAGTTGCTCACGACATTGGTTTTCCCGTACGGCACTGACAATCTAGTATAGCGTATAGAGGGGACCTCAGTTGGCGGACAACAATCACACTGACATCGATTGCTTAGCCTTATGTTGCCCTTCCAAAGAATCTCAGGAAGGCGCCACGTAACAGTTGGTATCAGAGTCTAGGCTCAACATCAGACGAGAGGGATCACATCGCGGCCCTTGAGGAGACGTTTGACGCATTGCAGCCCATCATGAAAACGATGCCTAATCTAAAGATCAGCCTAGTGCAAAGGTTGGACGATGCGGACCGCAGGATGCACCAGGCCGAAGTTGACATAGAAAACATCAGCCTCGACTATGAAGGAGACCGGCAAACGGTAGCCACAAATGCAGCCGAAATTTTGGGAAATTTGAGGGCCTCCAGCAGGAGCGTGCCGAAGATTTAGCCCACAGGGCACAAGAGGCAGACAGGGTGACTGCCATGCAACAAACTATAGACAACTTGAAAGGCCAGCTCAACCTTGTCAATGTTGCTTTACAAGGCCTACTTCGAGGAGGTGGGAACCAAATCGGGGATGCTGTGAACTTCGCCCCCGCGACTCAGAAACTGAAAATTCCTGAGCCAAAGCCATACAACGGAACTCGGAATGCCAAAGAAGTGGAAAACTTCATCTTCGATATCGAACAATACTTTGATATCGTGGGAGGCCTAGAAGAAGCTAAGAAGGTAGCAACTGCTGTCATGTATCTTCAGGGTGATGTTAAACTCTAGTGGCAGGTGAAATACAAAGCCATCAGGGCTGGTAAAGATACTCTCGAGACATGGGAAGAACTGAAGGCAGCCATACGCGTATATTTCTTCCCCGAAAATATTGAGTACAATGCAAGGAGAAAGCTACGGGAGCTCTACCAGACTAAATCAGTGCGGGACTACGTGCGAGAATTCTCCGCACTCATGCTGAGCATACGTGACATAGGAGACAAAGACAAACTCTTCACTTTCCTGGAAGGGTTTAAACCCTATGCTCGTATGGAACTCCAAAGACGAAGGGTAGACACGTTACCTAAGGCGATCCAAGCAATGGAATGCCTAGGGGATATCAAGTGGAAGCTCGGAAGGATAAGCCTCAACAGCCTGTCAAAGGAAGACACAAAGGGGGCCTTTCGAGTACTGGTGGCCCAAGCAGAAGTGGAGGAAATCGGAGTGCAACTAAATCTAAGACTCTCTCCTCAGGCAGTACTAGCACTGCATCTAACAACAACGATGGGGGGGAGAAAAACCCCTTATGGATGTCGTCATTGCGGCGGACCACATTGGAATAATGAATACCCACATGCGCAGATGAATGCCTATCAAACTGTTGATGATGGGATGGATGGTGAATCCGATGATGCGGACCAGACCGAACCAGTAGGTGCCTTTAATGCAATTGTTGGCTCTATTTCTGAGGCCTTAGCGAGAACTAGTGTCGGTATCCGTAAGAAGAAGGACCCCTGCCCAATCAACAAGAAAGGGAAAAAGAAGGCCGATGAGAGGACTCCTCTTAAACAAGAGAGGACCTTAATGTTCATCGAGATAAAGGTAAATAACAAACCTATTCCGGCGATGGTAGACACAGGTGCGACTCATAACTATTTAGCCTCGACTCAGGTGGAGCGCCTTGGCCTAGTTGTAGGAAAGGGCAGAGGTCGTTTCAAGGCTATCAACTCACCTCCTCCGCCAGTTGGTGGAATAGCCATAGAAGTACCAATGAAGCTTGGTCCTTATGAAGGAAAATTCAACCTGCGGGTGGTGGTCATAGACGACTTCGAGTTGATAGTAGGGTTGGAATTCCTGAGGCAAACCAACACCATGCCCGTGCCGTATGCAGACATCTACTGATGATGGGGACAAATGGGCTCAAGCCCGGCACCATCCCATGTATGCCCATGAAGATGGCCACTGCAAACATCTTGGCCTAGCAGTTGAAGAAGGGGATCAAAAGACATGAAACTACGTTCTTGGCTACACTCTGCATTGAAGATATAGAACGCTCCTCAGGTCCTCTTCCTGCACCGGTGAAGGAGATGCTACTGGAATTTGAAGACGTCATGCCACAAGACATGCCAAAGCAACTCCCGCCTAGGCGCACTGTGGACCATGAGATTGAGTTGGTGCCGGGTGCGAAGTCACCTGCCCGGGCACCGTACAGAATATCACAACCCGAACTCACTAAGCTTTGGAGACAATTGACAGAAATGCTAGACAGGGATCATCATACCCTCCAAGTCCCCGTACGGGTCCCCTGTGCTATTCCAAAAGAAACATGATGGAAGTTTACGACTCTGTGTGGATTATCGAGCTCTAAAAAATATTACTGTGAAGAACAAGTATCCTATTCTGCTCATGGAAGACTTGTTCGACAGATTGGGTGGTGTGATGGTGTTCACCAAAATAGACCCGAAGACAGGTTATTAGCAAGTTCGGATTGCAGAGGGCGATGAACACAAGACGATTTGCGTGACAAGATATGGGTCATACGACTTCCTGGTTATGCCATTCGGCTTAACTAATGCACCAGGCACATTTTGCACCCTAATAAACCAAGTCTTTCGGGAATACATTGACGAATTCGTGGTGGTCTACTTGGATGACATTGTTGTATATAGCCATACACTGGAAGAACACCTGGAGCACTTGCGAAAGGTCCCTAGCACGATTACGGGAGCACGAATTACATGTGAAGCTATCCAAATGCTCCTTTGCTAAAAAACAAATCGACTTCCTCGGGTATGTCATTGAGGAAAGGTGGATCAAGATGGACCAACAAAAGATTCAGGCTATCATAGATTGGCCACCACCTAAGGATGTCCACACCTTGACGACGTTCCTTGGCCTATGTAACTTCTATCAACATTTTGTGAAGAATTACTCCCTCATTGCAGTACCACTGACAGAACTTCTCAAGAAGGTCACGCCTTGGGAGTGGGGACCCAAGCGAGCAGAGGCCTTCAATGCATTGAAAGCGGCTATATCTAGTAGCCCCGTCTTGGCCCTCCCTGATTTGGCAAACCATTCAAGGTACAAAAAAATGCCTCTGACTGTGCACTTAGTGGAGTCTTGCTACAAGAAGGGCATCTCGTAACGTATGAAAGCCGGAAGATGAAGGATGCGGAGCGGCGCTATGCTTCCCACGAGAAGGAATTATTGGTTGTCGTCCATTGCTTACGCCTTTGGAGGCATTATCTGCTGGGGACCCGTTCATGGTCAAGACAGATAACACAATTGTTAGCCATTTCATGACCCAGTCAAAGCTGAATGGTCGATAGACCAGGTGACAGGAACTCCTAGTGGAATTTCACTTCAATCTGGAGTACCGTGGTGGGAAAACTAATCCTATTTCTAATGCACTCAGTCTGAGAGCAGATCTAGCATCATTGTGCATACTCGCCACCCTAAGAGGGAGCGAAGTAGCCACCACCATAAAAGACCAGATACAGGATCTACTCATCAAGGATCCTGCTGCGCAATATTTGGTTGATTTGGTAGGACAGGGCAAAACTCGCCAGTTTTACACAGAAGATGGTTTCCTGAAAGTGAAAGAGAACCGACTTTATGTTCCCAAAGGAGGAGATCTGCGGAAGACGCTTCTGGGGGAATGCCACGACACTTTGTGGGCCGATCATCCCGGTGAAGAACGGACCATGGCGTTGCTTCGCCGTGCATATTATTGGCCTCAAATGGATGATGACATCGCCCAGTATGTGAAGACTTGTCTAGTATGCAAGAAGGACAAGTTAGACCGCTTGACCCAAGTGGGACTCTTGAAACCACTAGTTGTCCCGAAGAGACCTTGGGAAAGCATTTCCCTGGATTTTATCACCGGACTGCCTAATGTCGGTGATCTCACAACTATCTTAGTTGTGGTGAATCGATTTTTCAAGTATGCTACCTTTATAGCAGCTCCGCAATATATATCAGCAGAAGATACAGCTCGACTCTTCTTCCCTCATGTTATCAATTATTGGGTTTTACCCAAAGACATTGTTAGTGATCGCAATTCACGCTTCACTAGCAACTTTTGGACTCAACTCTTTAAGTGCCTCGGGTCAAAATTGAGTCACAGTTCAAGTTTTCATCCGCAATCTGATGGCTTAGACGGAGCGGCTCAATAGCATGCTGGAGGAATATCTTCTCTACTTTGTAACCGGATCGCAGAAGAACTGGGTGAAGCTTTTGGATGCTGCTCAACTTTGTTTCAATTCACAAAAGAGCTCTAGTACTAACAAGAGCGCTTTTGAAATTGTTACCTGACAACAACCGCTACTCCCCCACACCGTGAATGCACCAAACATGTCAAAATCTCCTCGAGCTACTAGCTTCTCAAAAGAATGGAAGCAACATTTGGAGATAGTGTGGAGCTATCTCATCAAAGTCCAAAAGCGGATGAAGAGGCATGCTGATCAAAATCGTCGCTTTGTTGAATATCAAGTAGGAGACAAAGTGATGGTCAAAATCCCAGAGCGATGCTTGTTTGCAGGTCCATGACCCTCGCCTATTGAAAAAATATATTGGACCCTTGTCCATAAAAAGGCGCATTGGGAAAGTTGCATACCGGGTGGATACCCCAGCTTGGTGGAAAATCCATCTTGTCTTCCATGGCAGCCTCCTGAAACCTTTTCGGAAAGATATGGAGGATCCTTCACGTAGCCAGCTCACAATACCTAGTATTCGAGGCCCCAATTCAACCGGGAAAAGGCGTGCTGAAGCTATTCTTGATGATCGAGTGATTCACGCCTCAAGGAAAGATCACCAAGAATTCTTGGTGAAATGGCAGGAATATGATGAGGAGGAGAATACTTGGAAGAGGGGAACAAACCTCAAAGCCTACAAGAGCCTAATTGATAACTACCTTGCAAGTAAGGCGCCGAGGACATCGCCAACTCAGGTGGGGGAGAATGTCATGGGTGGCTTTCCAGCCATGCCCCATGACCCCTTGGACTCGTCCCGTGGCGTCCTGGTAAGCCTCCAACGCCTAGCACCACGGTCGGCCCCGTGGTCTTGGTAGCTCCAAGTGACAAGCGCGTAGGTGGCTCTGTCGCCCCACCGATAACCATCACCAGTGCGCAGCCACACGCAGATGCCAATAGCGTCGCGCGCAGACCGTGATGCTAATGACAAAGTTGCTACAAACGGACTTGCTTCTACCTTATAGAAGTCTAAGTCCCTTTTCATTGTAAATATAGTAGGTTTACTTTATTTTCTTTTAGTACGATTCTCCAGCTTATTTAGGTCAGCTCATGTAACTTTGGTTTATCTTTTTTAAGTATTATTAGAGGGATCAAGCAATCAAAACTTTCTAGCAAGCAATTAATTCTCTGTACTGGTGTCTCTCCCCCTCGACACTAGGTAGCTTTTCTGTAATAGCTTTCATTTATACAATCAAGCTTTCTTTTATTCTCAATTCTCTTTTCTGTTCTTAGTTGCTCACGATATTGGTTTTTCTGTACGGTACTGACAATCTAATCTAGCGTACGGAGGGGACCTCAGTTGGCGGACATCAATCGCACTGATATTGATTGCTTATCCTTACGTTGCCCTTTTAAAGAATCTTAGAAAGGCACCACGTAACAGTATACCTATAACCTTTCCTCCCAAATAAAGTACACCAGAATTAGCTCTATTTTATACCCCACGCCCACGTTATCATTCACATTTTTGTGCCTATGCTTGTTTTAATATACTATAGTTTTTCTCGTGTACGCCTCATGTTGATCCCTTGGAAACTTCTTGTTCTCTTCTGTTACAAAGTGAAAAAACTGCACTTTCCTTTTGGCTTTTTGACATCTTCTATTATCAGTTAAAATTGCAAAATCCATAAAATCTAGAGTATTTCTTATTTTGTACTAGGCAAGTAGTATATAAATACCACAAACTGTCTCATCTTTAAATTGCAACACTCTTACATTTCCTTCTCCACTCCAGTCTTTACTTTAGAATACAGTAAACAGCATGAATATCAACAAGGCAGCTTCATTTTTACTTCCTTTGGTGTTTTTCTTGGCTTTATCCCAAGAATCTGTTAGTGGGCGCCCTCTTATACTGTCACTGACCAGACCCAAACCAGATGATGCCGCCCTCTTTGCTCGTTGGCTCGTTTCTCAGAGTTCTTGGGGTGTCCTCAAGTAAGTTTTTATTCCTATGTCCCGTTGACAATAGCTTTGGTATTTTTACTTAACTGCGTGAAATTATCGAATTGGTATCTTTTTGTCTGAAAAATCGAATCTTTTACTTTGGTCTGTTATTTTTAGCCAAACCCAACTAGTTTGGGATCTGGAGTTGTTGATTGATTGATTGTCTGCTTTGATCAGATGCAGCTTCATTTTCTTATACCCCCCCCCCCCT
>MCJB01049667.1:49347-67840 GCA_002018475.1 Nicotiana obtusifolia
CCCCCCCCCCCCTGTCGATTTTAACATGTTAAAATCTGAATTACAGCTGGGTTGTTGGCTATGCTGTCATTTGTGGCAGCTAAAATCAACTGATTGGCTATAAGTTTAGTGTTAAGAATGGAAAATGAATGATACTAATAGATTGCTAAACAAAGAGCTCTAGTAGTTTCAACTGAAAGCTGATTTGATGACCTTTCTTTTGCAGTACTATAGCAAGTGATATGGGAGGAGCACCGTTCGGGTATGTTAAGACCACATTTCTGGATAGGACATTGTTTGGGAAGTTCTTTGTTTTGTTTCTTGCACTTTTAAGTTCTGCTTAAGTATAGATTTTAATTATCTACAGCCTTAAATGCTAAAATTAGAATATTTTAAAAGCTTTTCTGCAGTCATGTATTTCTTCATTTTCAGAATCCTCATACCACTACAAAAAAGGGGGAAAATTGGTCCTGGATGTCTTTTATTTTTGTGTTCATATGTCATATGGGAGGGGTCAAGAGGATCTTCGTCATTTTATTTTGTATTAGAAATGTATTTGTTTCATGATTACTCTTTAACATATAACTTACAATATTTCTTTTATCGTGTTCTAAAATATTGCACAAGCATAAATCAAATATCATTTTAGGAGAAGGAAAGATCTACATAAAAAAATTTGAATGGTAATTATCTTGATTAAGCATATAGTTCTTTGTTCAATTTTGAAGGGATTTGGTCTTTGAGATCTGTAGAAGCTCTCATCATAGAACTTTATGTTTCGTGAACCCTGCAAAACTTTAGGACTAGAGATGGTGGATTTGTTGAATGTGGCTTACTTCAAATCTTTTATGGATTTGATGCTATTCAATCTTGTTCTGCTACTAGTCTTGAATCTCTTGAAGTACATTGTGTTGTGCAGGAACGTTGTCTCATTTAGTGATGGATTACCAGACAAAGGTCGTGGCATACCGTACTTCTACTTAACAACACTTGATCCCACTGCTAGAAATGCATTAAAAGACCAGAGATCATCACTTACAATCAGTGAGTACGCCATTGGAACTTGTGGCAAGACAGATCCTGAGAATCCATCTTGTGCCAAAATTACCCTCATAGGAAAGGTAGTTGCACTAACAATTCCTCTCTTTTAAACAAGAGTCATGAATATTTTGTATCCCACTCTTTCAGTCCATTTTCTTCACTCCAAAGTTCAGTGCATCCGCTTAGTTTTCCCTTAGCTCTACATTCCATTGCTATACCCTTTAGCGGTAAGGATTAATCCGTGCATTTGTGGGTGCTACAACATGAATATCCTCTTACGCGACCAATTATCAGCTAGACAGTTACAAATTGTTGAACTTTATGTTAGACTGAAGTTGTGGTGGCAACTTTTACCAGGTATTTGGCATTTTTGTTTAAATTGAGTCCTCCCGAAATCTCAATGTTATGTTTGCTCCAGGAATTTTGAAAGTATACTTGCACATTGCTGAACACATTTAATTCTGAAACAGACTGCTAATTTGAACTTTCCACTAACTGGTGATACTTAATAATCATTTGCACTCAAATTTTGTATTTTGGCACTGTAATTGGTTGGCACCAATGTGAAAAAGAGGAAAGTAAAAGAATAGTATTTGATCTGATTGCTAATCAATACTTGAAAATGTCATAACATATATAATTGGAGAATCCATTTTCACTATGGTTGCTATCGTTCTATGTTCTGCTAAATTGAAGCAATTATGGTGTGGAGGGATTCACTTGATAAGCATATGAACAAGCTGCCAATATTCAAACTTAAGGCTTGAATGCTAAAAATTGCTTGTTTCTTTTGTAGTTTCTTTTTCCCGAACTGTCAAAATATCATCCACATTCTTGCTAACATTATGATACTTTTTCTTTGTGTTGCTTTAGTTGAAATTGGTTAATGGAGATCCAAAGGAAACTACCTTTGCTCAAACTGCTTTATTCACAAAACACCCTGAGATGAAAGGTACATGTCATCTTCTAGACTTGAGCTGCCATTCTGAAGTACTACCATCACCCACCGGTGCTTTATTTTGTTAACGGAACTTCTCATGGGTCACTATTTTGAACCAATGGCAGGTTGGCCCAAGGGTCACAATTTCCAGATCTTCAAATTGGAGATTGAAGAGATATTTATGATCAACTGGTTTGGCGGTCCCAAACCTCTTACTGTGGATCAGTATTTGCAGGCTAAAATGTGAGTTTAGAGCAGTAAAAAGGTTGCTAAAGATATAGTCAGATAGTGTATTTTCTCAATGAAATGAATAAATAAAAAAAACTATTGCCGTTTGTCTCAGTATTGATGTCATTCCTTATTTAACATGATCCATACACAGGGATAGTCGCACGGCCATTGCATGAATGCCCTTTACATATACAATCTGCAGACATGTTCTTTGCAACTGAAGCTTTCACTCTGGTTTATATAAGAGGGAAAAAAAGAGCTGTAAATAGGAGATACTTGTTAAGCTCATTATCATTCTTACATATATATGCATTGGGCAAAATGTATGATTTCTTCAACATTCATTGTGATTCTGACTTGTAAATTATGAAAGTTGTATGCGAATAATGGGATGCAGCATCCTTTTAACTGATATAGCTGCAACTGATTGTTGCAACATAATAAAGCATCAATCATCTGCTTGAGATGCCGTGGTTATTCGTTTCACAGCCAGCAAACTCTGTTTAGAGTTGTAAAACAAGCTTGACTCGGTAATTTTTGTCCAAATTCTATATTGTCTTAAGAAATTCATTTATATGTTCAAATTATTAATTTAGAACACAATAACTTAAAAGGACTAAAATCTCAAATCCTAACACCGCCTCTGCTTTGTAAGTCTTTTCTTGACTCTTAGTCCAATATCCATTGGATATTATTAGTAAGTTCTATGAATGGCTTGTTTGATCTCAAGTCGATGAGTAACTTTAGGTCTCTACTTTATATCCCATTAACCCAACTAATTGCAACTAATTCACTCCCCAAAAGATAGCAGAGGCAAACATCTTAGGACCCGTTTGTCCATTAAATTGTTTTCCTTTTTTTCGAATTATTCTTTTCAAAAATGTGTGTACACATAAAATTTTATAATATTGAAAATATTTTGAAAATGAGTTTTTTTTAAAAAATTTCTCTCACAAAATTATAATATTTTTTAAAATAAAATGTAGGTCCAAACATAATTTCAAATTCCAACATCATTTTTCAACTTAGCTCCAAACAATTTTTTTTCAAAAATTACAATATTTATGTCCAAAGGCCTACTAAATTCCAACATTTGATCTCGTGTAAGGACCAAGGATAGCGTCAGTTGCCACTGTCTTCTCCACACCAATGTTGCTTCCTCTCTGCAACTTCCATCCCTTAAACACTCCCAAAACCCTCCTTTACCCCTCCCCTTCCCTTCCTTTTTTCTGCACCACACACCCTCTTTCCCTAAAACCCTTCTTTTCCCGTTCCTCCATTCCCGTTTTCGCCACTTCCCCTAATAATACTTCACCTTTACCTGAATCCGCTATTCAAAGAATCGCCAACAAACTCCGCAGCCTCGGCTATATAACCGAAAACCCCAAAAACCAAGAAACAACCCTAGAAGAAAATTCTTTAAGCCCAAATCCCAATTCTTCCTCACCTGGCCAAATTTTTGTTCCTTTGCCTAACCAATTACCCAAGTATCGTGTGGGTCACACGCTTGACGTCAGTTGGAGCACGCCCGAAAACCCGGTACCACAGCCTGGTTTAGGGAACAGTATACAGAAGTTTCATGAACTGAGGGGTAATTTTCTAAAGGAGAAGGAGAAAGAAAGGCTGAAGAATAAGGATAATAAGAAAGAGAGAGCGCCTAGTTTAGCTGAGCTGACTTTGCCAGCTGAAGAGTTGAGGAGGCTGAGGACACTTGGGATTGGGTTAAGGAAAAAATTGAAGATAGGTAAAGCTGGGATTACTGAGGGGATTGTGAATGGTATTCATGAAAGATGGAGGCGTATCGAGCTCGTTAAGATTACCTGTGAGGACTTGTGTAGGTTGAATATGAAGAGGACTCATGAGTTATTAGAGGTTAGCAATTACTCCCCATTTCTCATTTATCATGCTCTATTTTTTTTTTTTTTTTTTTTTTTTTGATATACGCGGAACTAGAATTTAAACTTTATGGGTTCGAATTGGGGATCATTAGATTTACTGGGTTGGAAAGCAATTATTTGTACATATTTAGTGAATTTTCTAGTACATATGCAAGGTCCCAGCCAAAGATATTGGGCTAAGATGAAACCCTAACTAACACTACATCCACCCCTGGTTACAAATGCAATTAAACAGCTAAAGAAAGGAAATGAGTTAAATGTGCATGAAAGGACAAAAATATTAGAAGAATGATCTCCATAGCTGTTTCCTCGAGACGTATTCTCCATTTTGAGTTTTTGATGTTAACCGGAATTGGGGGAAATTACACCATTCTAACGATTATATTAACGCCTTAATTTTATGCTGATGGTTGATTGATCCTTGTATACTTATGGTCATTGCTTTGCACTATTCGCTATCAGTAATTCAAACTAGATGATATTTAGTTTTCCTTTAGATGTCTCTGATATATTATCTATGGCATGCGTTTACTTATCAAGAATTAAAATAGTTCGTTGTTTAACGGTATTAAAGGTAGCGTTCGTAACTAGTAAAGTTCTTTAGATATGCATTATACCGCTCTTATAATTTTTAACCTTCTTTTGGCTTATTTTAATATTCTTAGAGGAAAACTGGAGGTTTGGTTATCTGGAGATCTGGAAGTAATATAATTCTGTATAGAGGAGCTGATTACAAGTATCCTTATTTCTCCGAGAGTAACAGCGGGCAAGATGCTAGTCCTGACTTGTTCACGGGTGCGGAAGAGCATATGATTAATTCATCTGATATGGATGCCATAAAATCTGATGCATCGGACAGAAAGTCTCCTACACGTGTAATCCAGGGTGTAGGTTCTCCAGACAGAGTCCGATTTCAATTGCCTGGAGAGGCAGAACTTACTGAAGAAGCTGACAAGCTACTGGAAGGACTTGGCCCTCGCTTTACTGATTGGTGGGGTTGTGAGCCATTGCCTATCGATGCAGATCTTCTGCCAGCTGTAGTCCGTGGGTACAAGAAACCTTTCCGTCTACTTCCATACGGAGTAAAACCTAAATTGACAAATGATGAAATGACAACACTGAAAAGACTTGGTCGACCTTTGCCTTGCCATTTTGCATTAGGTACGCTGTATCTGATTGCGAGACTGTTATTTTACTAGACAACTCTTGTTATACTTGCTCGTGTATTTTTATCAGGCAGAAACAGAAAACTCCAAGGATTGGCTGCTGCAATTGTGAAGCTTTGGGAGAAATGTGAAATTGCAAAAGTTGCCGTTAAAAGAGGAGTTCAGAACACTAACAGTGAACTAATGGCAGAAGAGCTTAAGGTTTGTGAATTTATTTTAGCCTTTGATGATTACAACACTTGGCTCTCTTATGAAAGCAAACTATACTTTGTAGAACTTATCCTATTGTGGTTCACAAAAAAGTAAACTTTGCAGTGGTTGACTGGAGGAACCTTGCTCTCTAGGGACAAGGAATTTATTGTCTTCTACCGAGGAAAGGATTTCTTGCCATCTGCAGTCTCTTCAGCAATAGCAGAACGGAGAAAGCAAGTTGTCGAAGAGGAAAAGAAGAGTAGTTTTAGTTCATCAGTGGCAAATACTAAGGAACGGAAAAAGTCCATAGCGAGAAGTGTTTCTGATGATGAACATGCAAACCAAAATGACCAAAAAGGTGTCCACGAAAAAAAAAAACTGACTTCCATGGAAGCAGCTATCAAGAGAACTGCAGATAAATTAGCCACTGTATGTGTTCATTATGGTTGCATCTACCCGCTCTCGTGCAGATTCTGATATTTATTTTTGAATGTTTTATATTTTCATCCCAGGCAATAGAAAAGAAAGCCAAGGCAGAGAAGCTCCTTGTGGAGCTTGAGGAGGATGAGATGCCTCAGCAACCTGATATGGATAAAGAGGGAATAACCGAAGAAGAAAGATTCATGTTGCGGAAGATTGGCTTGAGAATGAAGCCTTTCTTACTTCTTGGTGAGCGCTTCTGTGCAGCAAGCCTATATCTTTTGCCAAAATATTTATGGAAGTTGACTCGTACACTTCCCTGCTGATGCTCAGGTAGGCGGGGAGTCTTTGATGGAACAGTGGAGAACATGCACCTTCATTGGAAATATAGGGAATTGGTAAAGGTAATAACCGGGAGGAAAAGCTTTGAAGAAGTAAACCAAATAGCTAGGATGTTGGAGGCAGAGAGTGGGGGGATACTAGTTGCTGTTGAGCGAGTAAACAAGGGTAATGCAATCATTGTGTACCGGGGAAAGAACTATGAAAGGCCTGCTTCTTTGAGGCCTCAGACTCTTCTAAGTAAAAGAGAAGCAATGAAGCGTTCTATAGAGGCTCAGCGACGTCAGGTAATGTTTTAGTAGTTAAGGTGAAGATTCCAGATATAATACCTCTTAATTTTAGTAATTGACTTTGGCATGGTTATAATTTAAAGTACAAACATGGGGTTTTTGGTGAAAAAGGAAGTGTTCATGGTAAGTTTATCTGTGAAAGAATCCAACATCCAATCCAAAACCTTAAGGTTATGAGTGGAGTAGCCAAGACTTCTATAAATTCCTGCACAACCCAAGTGCGACAACCATATTACTCAGACACGCTCCTTCACGTGTAACCTGATTTGGATGCGATGATAGACTTACAAAGATTTGCTCTGGTACTGTGTGAAAGAATCTGAGTATTGGAAGCCCGTACCCAACTCAGACAACTATACAACTCGATATCTGGATTAGCTTATATTTTGGTACTTTGATGTGTTATTTTGATAAAGGTAACTTTCATGTGTTTTATGTGTCTGTTTCTAATTCTTGTTTTCTCAGCTAGTTAAATTTGCTGGCACTTGTTTCTGGAAATGATTCAGTCTATTACTATAACTGTACTTCTAGCAATCAAAAAATGAAAAAAGGGAAACAACAAAAAAGTATCAGTATATTTCTGTAACGCATGTTTCAATTGAAGTGCGGGTAAACCATTTCGTATGACAGTTTGTTAGTCTCTCTACCCTTGTGAGGGTTTCTTATTTCTCTAGATTTCGGTTTTCCTCTTCTTCTTTTTACTTGTCTTTCTTTCTGATGTTTCTGCCAAAACTCTTCCACTACTTATCTTTCTTTTTCTTTGTTTTCTGATGCAGTCGTTGAAATTGCATGTCTTAAAGCTTACACAAAATATAGAGGCCTTGAAGTCACGGTTGGTGTGTTATCTTACCTTATCGGAGTTGCTTCTATTTTTATTTTCCACTTACCAGCTCATTCTTAATTATATCTAAATGTCGTCACGATTTGCCTTGATTCAGACCAAAAGTGAGGAGATGATTCGTATTCAGTCCCCGGGCATAGTTGGTTTGCAGGTAGCTGAGGCAGGAACATCTAATGCTGCAGGAGGAACTAATTATCAGTCCAGTTTAGCAAGTCCTTGCACTTCTGAGGTAAAAATTAGTGCATTATGATAACAGTATATTCTGTTACTTAATGTTGAGGGAGCATGTTGTGTTTCCACTTGCTACTCGTATCTTTGATGCTTGTTGCATGTGAGATCCCTTATCAGCCAAAATAAGGTACAATAATCAGTAAAAGTTCACCTGAAGCTAGAAGTGTCACCTTCAATAATCTTTCATATACCCGTTAGGCACAAACAACTTGCCTTCAATATGTAGACATCTTCTCTTTGTTTCACACAATCTATTAGGCCCATATGTGTAGTTAATACCTAGTTTAAGAGATGGAGGAATCTGGGGTTAAGATTACTTGTGGACACATAGCCACCCACATTCTTATCTCCATGTATGAAACTTGGTTGTAGAATCCTGTGTCATTGTCTTCTTTAGTCATACTTAATAATAGTTAACATAGATGCCCTCATGACCCAACTTTGTAGTTTAAGGAATTTGTTGTTCTTAATCTTTTCTATATGTTATAGGTATTCCTGCTATCTAGCAACACATGGAATATCATTGTAACACATAGCATTCCTTCTGGAATCAATCTGTTTTAGATAAATTTCTTTATCATAGAGCAAAGCTATGATGGTCACGGAATATGTTGAATATACTTGATATCAGTCAAGAGTTAATGCTTCATCTGCATGTGGTCCGGACATTCTCCATATTATCATTTTTTGCACCTTTTATTCCTTTGCAGTGTGAATATTGAAAGAAAGAATAATTTATTTTAGTTTTTATATTCAGGATTTTGGTGGTGCTGCAAAAGACACTGACCACAGCTCTCAGAAAGAATTACCAAGTGATTCCTCAGAAACTGACCACAGTTCTCAGCAAGAATTTCCAAGTGATTCCTCTTTCCAATATGAAAGCAAGGCTGAGGCTATGTCTGATACAATTCAACCTCAACATCAATCAATTTCATCAACCAACGAGTCGAAAAGTATGTTCAATGTGAATGTGGATGAAAAAGCATTCGGAAGTGCAGTCAGTGAATCTGTTTCTAAGTCTTCCAGGGTAAACTTTGTTTTCTCTTCGGAATTATTATGCTTTTTTTTTTTCCTTCATGAAGTTAACCGTAATTTTTTCCTTGTGCTTTTCTCACTGATTTTAGGGAGAAGTTAAGATCCACTTTTCTGAGACCAGAAGTGTCGATAAACTTCGGGAAGTTGACAATAGAAAGGAGGTGTCTGAAGTTGATTCCATCAAACCTCAACAAGAACTTAGATCCACCAGGAGTAGGTCCGAAGGGATGCCTCCAAAAAAAGTACATCTTTCCAACAGAGAGAGGCTGCTTCTCAGAAAACAAGCCCTCAAGATGAAGCAGCGACCAGTGCTTGCTGTAGGTAATATGAGTACCTCTTTAATTGTCTCTGTATTCTATTAGTGTGGTGTAGTCGGTTGTATAATTGCTCATTTTGAAAACAAGAATTAAACTTTAGAATCACTGATGCCAGCATTTTCTCAAATCTTCAATGTTATGGGATGTGGGTTTTGGGGTGTTAGAATGTTTCACTTATGATGGACCTGATGGTGAACTTGGAGGCAGGAAGTTTTAATTTTCACGTTGGAGGAGGAGGAGACGAGGAATTCTGCATTTTCTGCAATTCATAGTTATGATCTCTCTATTGGATAATATAGTCTTGTCGATTCCTGACCTTACACCTTTTCGTCTTTTGCAACTTTATATCAGGGAGGAGCAATATTGTCACTGGAGTTGCCAAAGTGATCAAAGCACACTTTAAGAAGTATCCTCTTGCTATTGTGAATGTCAAAGGAAGGGCAAAAGGGACTTCAGTTAGGGAGGTGGTTTTTAAGCTGGAGGTTTGTAAATAGGCTATTTAGTTGTTCATTTCATTTGGCAGTATGCATATTTTACTGAAAGCCTGGCTTTTGATACTTACATCTGCAGCAAGCTACCGGTGCTGTTCTTGTTTCCCAAGAACCAAGCAAAGTCATATTATATAGGGGCTGGGGACCAGAAGGACAGCGTGGTGCTTCTAATCGAAATGGTACCGGAGATTCAAGAAACAGCAGAGAGCACAAGGATCAGCTTGCAATATCTCCTGAGCTAATATCAGCAATCAGGCTTGAATGTGGTTTGCCGGGCGACTATGAAATGGAGGTTGCTTCATAGGCTACAACCTTAATACAAGTGAAGTCGACAACTGGTTTCATCAGGGTCAAAGCCTTGAGCTCTCGTCTAGCCACCCTTTTCTGACCCCAATACAAGGTTTCTGAATTCTCTTTGCATGCATCTGAAAAATGCTTTCCAGGTGTGGAGTTGGAATCATCAACTCTCCAATACAAATGATAGGGAATCAGCTGCCACTGAGCTTCTCTCCTTGCAGACTTTCAGTAACTGGAATAAGTTCCACACTGTATTTTCACTGTCTCGTGGCAGTGGTCATTGTGCATCAACTGGAGAGATTCTGAGATGAAACTTAACTGTATGTCAGTTATGTATCGCTGCTTACTTAATTGTTTTGGAACAAGCTCCATTTTTGGTTTCGGATGGTATATCTGTTGTCATCTATCTCTAGTTGCTGACCTACATTTTATGTAAATAGAACTTTCAAAAAACTCATCTGTACCATGTCATCTATTGAAGTGGCAAAGCTTATTATTAAGAAACTATAGGTTAAAACTAAAAGATTTCTTGCAATTTTAGTGACTTTTAACATATACACCTATATTCCATATTAAAATGCCGAAATCATTGAACCACGCTTTTGATCTTTCTTCTTCATGACTTCATTTTTAGTTCATAATATAATAATATATAAAAAAATCAGTCCCTTCTAGTTCCATTTTTACTTCGAATCTGAAAATACACCCAAAAAAATTGTAGTCTCTTCCTTTGATTTCGAGTTTGGTTTAGAAACGATGGGAGTTCAAATGAATGGAGGCCGATTCAAGTTGGTCACTGTTCGTTGAGGTGCCGCTCGAGATCATATTCGTGTTCTGGTCGTGGTTCACTGCTCTCGTTTGGAGCTTACTGCCGAAGTTTTTGTGCGGATTCAAATCTCGCTCGACTCAGTTGCTGTAATGGCTGAAAATTCTCGTCAATTGAAACTTCAGTTTTCAGGTCCATCTCTCCTCTCTCTTTGCTTTTATTTGGCGTCGATCTTAATATGATAAGAGCCTGGGTTTATGCAGTTTGGGGAATGATTATGAGCTAGTAGGAAAGTTTGATTTGGAATTGATTCGATTTAAGCTTCCTGAGGTCATATTTAGATTTCTATGAATTCTTTGAGTGTCATTCTTATTCCAATCGGTCTGTTGATACAAACGATCGCAATTTATGAGTTGTGACTCTGTTATTGATGAGCAAGGCATGAACTCAATGACGCATTTTCTCATGACTTCTTGTTGAGTTCTCTGATGGCTTGAATATGAGTAACTTGATCACTGAAATACTTAGGTCATAGTTGAGTCGCTGAAGCTGTCTGCCTGTTTGTAAATGTTGGAATCGACTTGCGTTTTGACATAAACACATGATGATTTATGCTTTGCTTCTTTTGCCAACTGATCACGTATTTTAAATTAGATGACTGGTTCATTGGTTGTGACTTCATGAAGTTTATTTTGTCTGTCTGGTCAAATTCGGGCATGAGTAATTGAATAAAAGTTAGAATGTGTTGCTTGGAGCTTAATTTTAAGTTAGTCTGTTGGCGTTGAGTTTACAGATGTTTCCATCTATTCCTCCCTACCATGTTCTTGTATTGTTTCATATCGGTTTTTATCTACAAATGAAAGTCAATCTCAAGCAGCCATACAATTGATACGTTTTGGGACGAATTCAGAGAGTTCTTGTTTTCTTGCTGAATTTAGACATGGAACAAGTTTAAAATATTCTCTAGTGATTGTTCACATGATATCGAGTTTTGGAATATTAATTGCGCATGAGTTTGCTTGGTTTTCTCATATTTCACGACTGAAATTTGACTGTGGGTCTGATTGCTATATGAATCTGCTTGCTTTCTTGTCAAAGGCATAAATCTGTTAGAAATTCTATTTTCTTTACAAGGCCATCGAAAGATTAGATTAGAGTTCACGCTCTTGTGATATGAGATTTATGATGTTGGTTTGGATTTGAACGGTATGTGGTGCTAAAGTGTTGGATACGAGGCTCTCTGATTTCTAAGTACTTGCTCATCTTGTTTAGGAGCTCATTTTGTCTCTTGGGTGCATGAAATACATTCAGAAATATATTAAGAATACAAATGGTGATGCCTATGTTTGCCTGTCGCAAAACTGTCTTGTATGCCATGGAAATTGATGCCTGTTTGTTTAGAACTTAAATAGAGGTTTGTCATGAGTGTCTGCTCTACTATGCAAATTGATTTCGACTGTGAATGCTTGTTTTGTGAGGTGGAATGCCAGTTGTGAGGCTATTTTTTTTTTTTTTTGAAGTTTGAGTATTTAGAAGGTATAGTGGGTTTAACGGGTTTTAGATGGATCTTATCATATTTTGATTGACGGATGTCGTTTCAGCATTATTTACATTTCCCCTCTCTTATATGTCTGGATGTTTATTTTATTTGTGTGGATGATTTGAACGATTTATGACCATTAGATAATTGATTTGTTCACATGTTTTAGGAATTGGGCTTGGTCAAATGCCTGAAATGAAAAGTTAAAAGAACATGGCCATAAATCTAACTTTCTGGTGCAGGCTGTGTTTTAGAGTCCAAATGTGTTTTCAAAAAGGGGAAATCATTTTTTTTTAAAAACGTGACTTGGCACACCGAAGCTAATTGTTAAGTGGCTACTCTTAAAAATCCTTTGAAACACAACTTTGCCACTTTCTATGATTGAATTGAGCTTTAATGTACTTAATATTAAAGAAATTCCTAGTAGACATATATTCTTAATGTACTTATTCTTATAGTCCCTCTATCTCGATTTATGTGTGATCTGATTATTTTTGGAAAGACTAACTCTTTAATAGTTCTAAAGGCAGAGAAAATGTTTAATTTCTGAACCATCCATACATTGTTACAATTAAAGTATGTCCAAAAGGTACCTTTTTGATGGAGTAAAATATAAGTGAAAGATATGGAAATTTAGCATACAGAAATTGTTCTGATTTGCTAAAGTGAAAGACAATTAGGATTCAGCGTAAGTAATACTCCCCGTAAAAAATGTAAAATATTTACATGCTTAGTACTGTTATTTTGATCAGTTGCAACAAGTTATTAGCTCTCATTTACACGTTACTAATCATGCCTAGTACATTGGAGCCGGTTATGGAACGTCGGAGCGAGATAAGTCTCCTGTCTAACCTTGTGATGGGAAAATTAACTCCGAAGTGATGTAATTGTTATGTGCTACTAGATGTGGGTGCTACGTATGCACGAGGTGACGAGAGTTCATACGTAGCGAAATCATATTTATGTCCGGATAGACTTAGAACTTTATCATGTAATATTTGAATTATTTGAACTCTCCAATATAAATGATAGGGAATCAGCTGCCACTGAGCTTCTCTCCTTGCAGACTTTTCAGTAACTGGAATAAGTTCCACACTGTATTTTCAGTGTCTCGTGGCAGTGGTCATTGTGCATCAACTGGACAGATTCTGAGATGAAACTTAACTGTATGTCAGCTATGTATCGCTGCTTACTTAATTGTTTTGGAACAAGCTCCATTTTTGGTTTCGGATGGGATATCTGTTCTCATCTATCTCTAGTTGCTGACCTACATTTTATGTAAATAGAACTTTGAAAAAACTCATCTGTACCATGTCATCTATTGAAGTGGCAAAGCTTGGAGTAGTTATCGTTAGATGTAGTAAAATGTAAATCCAGTAACCATATACCTGCATTGTCGTGTCTATGTGTGTGAAATGGGAACTACTAGGCCATATTTGATTCTTTAGCAAAACGAGCTGAATCAAATGGGAATAATCTTTTCAACGGTTGAGTGCCAGTTAATTATTGTTGAAATATCACCGATGATGTTTAAGTTCCAAGGAGATGAGTGTATTACTACAAAGAGGTGAATCAGGAATTTATATTTGACATGTCAATTTTTAGGTTTCTTACCATGAATTCATTATTATTAAGAAACTATAGCTTAAAACTAAAAGATTTCTTGCAATTTTAGTGACTTTTAACATATACACCTATATTCCATATTAAAATGCCGAAATCATTGAACCACGCTAAAATTTTACAATTGACAAAAGGAGATCAAGAATTTCAATGTGTCAGATCTGGAATTTATAGTGAATAAACCAAATAAAAAAAGAAAAAAACTACTTATTTAAAGCACAAGAGGAACACTAGACATGTCTACAAATTGAGATTTGAACCTCTAACTTGTAAAGGTGCATCCAATAATCATTGCACTACAAGACTCTTTGAGCTTGGTGCATATACATGTATATTTAAGGAATTTATATATGGTATATCGAGAGAAGAGCATGAATTCACGTGCTTCTTCGAAGTAGAAGGCTACATATGTACTTGTGCTAAATAATTTCCTTGGAAGAGAAAAGATTATTAAATTGTTTTTAAAACAGAAACATAAAATTAAATCATACATCTGCTTTATGTATAGAGCCAAATCCATGTTCAAGACAAGATTCACTCCTACTGTGCCAAAAAAATAATATAATCTCATTCTAATTAATGAAGAAGCCTAAGTTATCTCAAGGACCAAATACTTTCCACAAGATTTAGCAAACCACTATTCGCTCTGATGGTGCGGTATTCTCGTTCATAGATTCTATGTATCTTAATTTTTCTCCATTCTTTCTTTCCAGTGTCATATAAGAACATGTGCGAAATCCCAGTATCTGAAATCGATACAATCTCTCCCTTATGATTGATAGTAAAAAGAGGGCGAGAAGATGTCTTTATTAACTCCGGTGGTAGCTCAACTGTATGCTTCAACCATGTCTCTGTTTCACTAGTACCATTGAGAACATATAGAAGAATTCTATCAGTGCCCAGAATTCTCGTGCCATATATAAGTAGTGCAAGCTCTCCCTTTATTTCTCCTATTATTGGTTTAGGACGGCGAGTTCGAATCAAACTAGGGAACGTGATCGTTCGAATTAACTTTTCGTTCCCTACAATACTGAACGCAGCAATGTAATCTCCATATACATGTTCAAGATAAATGACTCCATCAATACAAACACAATTGTTCATAGCGATAATTTCGGTCCAATTGGATATCTCTCTCCACCTCTTGTCCACTCCAATGGTGAAAATCCAGTACTTCGCCACAAGTTTTTCTTGATCAATACCAGTTATAGTTATGTCTGACATCAATATCTTATGTTTCTTGGTGGTGGGATCAAAGCCAAAGGAGTAGGTAAAAATTGATGAATGGATCATCATTCTAGGAGGAAAGATATGTTGTTTTGTGAAAGGATTGCAAATAGCAATATCTCCGTCCCAGTTCCATAGACAAATTAGGCCGTTGATAGATTGCATATAGGGAAGAATACGAAAACATGGCTCCTCCAAATACTCTATGGGACAAGCTAAATCTTGATATTCTTCTCTCTCGGATAAATTATATACAACTTCTTTTTCCGTCGAATTCACATGACTTAAGAGGAATTGCGAGACGAAACTTTTGTGATGTGCTTCAATGAATGAGGGTTCTGATATTAGAGAACAAAAGTATTTCGATATGCACTTGAAACGCATTAGAGACTTGGCAGGAACCCTTTTCATAATTTCCAACACGGTCTCATTGGGAATATATAAGTTACCATTGGTAGTAATCTTGTTTTCTTCCATGTGTATTGTTATGTAAAAAGCAAGAACGAATTGCGAAACATACCGAATCTAGAAATATATAAAGGTGTCTTTAAGTTTGACTAGGGTTTGTATTATTGTATGTTAGGCTATTCGCCATTTTTTTTTCTGGCGGCCAACGGCCACGGTCAACAGGCAATTAATATTTCTTTCTGTTAATGGAAAACGAATTTATTACTAATTTGTATTACTTAATTGGTGATTAATGATTTTATAACTGTGTTTCTAATTTCCATAAATGCTCTTGTTATGTACATAAATAGATACTCTATCGGGTTGTCAAAGAGGAAAAGAAGAGTGGTTTTAGTTCATCAGTGGCAAATACTAAGGAACGGAAAAAATCCACAGCTAGAAGTGTTTCTGATGATGAACATGCAAACAAAAATGACCAAAAAGGTGTCCCAGGAAAAAAGAAACTGACTTCCATGGAAGCAGCTATCAAGAGAAATGCAGATAAATTAGCCACTGTATATGTGTTCATTATGGTTGCATCTACCCGCTCTCTTGCAGATTCTGATATTTATTTTTGAATGTTTTATATTTTCATGCCACAGCAACCTGATATGGATAAAGAAGGAATAACCGAAGTAGCCAAGACTTTTATAAACCCCATTGGAAATTCTTGCACAACCCATGCGCGATAACCTTATAACTCAAACACCCTCCTGTATGTGTAACCTGATTTAGATGCCATGATAGACTTACAAAAATTAGCTCCGACACTGTGCGAAAGAATCTGAGCATTGGAAGCCCATTCCCAACTCAGACAACCAAACAACTCAATATCTGCATTAGCTTATGTTTTGGTACTTTGAAGTGTTATTTTGATAAAGGCAACTTTCATGTGTTTTACATGTGTCTGTTTCTAATTCTTGTTTTCTCAACTAGTTAAATTTGCGGGCACTTGTTTCTGGAAATGATTTGGTTACTATGACTGTACTTCTAGCAATCAAAAAATGAAAAAAGGGAAACAACAAAAAAGTATATTTCTGTAACGCATATTTCAGTTGAAGTGCGGGTAAACCATTTCGTATGATAGTTTGTTAGCCTTTCTACCCTTGTGAGGGTTTCTTATTTCTCTAGATTTCTGTTTTCCTCTTCTTCTTTTTACTTGACTTTCTTTCTGATGTTTCTACCAAAACTCTTCCACTACTTATCTTTCTTTTTCTTTGTTTTCTGATGTAGTGTACTCCTGCTATCAATATCATCCTGTAAATTTCTGCATTACTAGATTATATTAATTAATTTTAATTTAATATGTATGTAACAACATATGTGAAAACACGAATTTCATTATATGCACCTTCCAACAGTGATAATATCTTGATTTGATATTCTATCACCATTACAAGTTTGAAAATATTATATTGTATGTTATCATTTAGTAAATGATACAACATGTTAATTAATTGCATCAAAATATAATATTAAAAAACTAAACGTCATAATTTTATGGAGAAAAATGTTTTCCTTTCTGTTGTAAAGTTATGTCCGTCTTAAGTTCTAATTTTTTTTTTTTAAAAACGAGTATATTTTGTGAATGATGGTTCTATTAGTTAGCTTAGTGAAAAAAGAAATCCTGCCTCTTATACGTTCTCGATGCCTTATTGCAATTTCAGTGTATCAGTTATGTAATCTTTTTTTTCAAGGAAAAAGAATGCAAATAGAATATCATTATTACATTCTTGCCAATGGTGCATTATATTTTGAGGAAATGAATAATTCTTCTACCTTCTGTATTAGATGGAGGACGATGAAGCCAATGACAAGCTTCTTTTGTCATAGTCATAATAAGTCACTTTGTTGTCATAGCTACACGAAAACAAATATCATTGTTATTGTATACGTTGCTAGTACGCGTCCGAACTTAACCTAAATGGAATTCTTCGGGTTAGGACTCATAAACCCTTTCTTTCATTTATCAATAGGGTCTTGCACGATTTTCTCAAAGATTAAAGATGTCACTGGTATTATATTTCTGTCTTTGATCAATCGCTTTCTAGTCAGATCGTTCTCCTTCGAAGCTTTAAACAAAAGTGCTATTGAAATATTGGACCCTTATAGGAAATACTCCACGACTAAATAACCCATTCTATTCGTTTCAGCCTTAGAGGATAAAGATAACTGTTGATTTTGATGAAAATTCAAGCATGTAAAATTCATGATGGATGACAAAACTACAGATTGAAGTAGGATTCAAAATCATGAAATCCAGGTGAAATTTAAAAATACTTTACAACAATATAGAAAATATTACATATCATGAATAGACGACTAGGTTTCTTGACCGAAAACTCAATTAATCTTAATTTATTTTTCTCCCTTAGGTCATTATTCAAGTAAGAAGATTAAGTGTGGTAAGAGTTAGATTCACTTTCTTGTGTTTTTTGACTTTACCTCTTATTAATACTATCGGGTTATGGTTAAATAGTAGAAAAACAAAGTAACTAGTTGTCACGACCCAAAATCCCAACCTGGTCGTGATGGCGCCTCTCGTGGGGACAAGGCAAGCCGAACCAATCCCATTTGTGGTCAATCAATTAAATGACACAATTTGAAATCAAGAACATGTCAATAATAAAATGAGTCGGAAACATGTATATAAATATACATATAAATATACCATCCCGACTACAGCCCTCAGATCGGGGTGTCACAGAGTCATGAGCCACTAGAGAAGTCCTAGTAATAATATAACTATTACATAGTCTTAAGTACAATTGTATGAGGGAAGCAAAAACAACAAAAGAAAAGAGTTACGAGGCTGCGAACGCGAGCAGCTACCTCGTAAGCTCCGAAGCTCCGGTCCAGTAGTAGTATTCAGTACCTCTGAGTGGGACCGCTAACGCCTGAGTCTGCACACAAGGTGCAGGGAGTAATGTGAGTACTTCCAACTCAGTGAGTAATAAAAGTAAATAAGAACTGAAGATAGGAAATGTCAAATCATTAAGCAATCCACGACAAAGCAGTAGCTCAAATTTCATTCCACATCAATCCGTGAAGTAAGCAAATTAATCACAGCACCAAAAATACAATGTAATGCAATGCAATGCGATGCAATGCCATGCGATGCGATGCAATGCTATGCTATGCAATGCTAGTCATACTAGTCAACACTAGTCATGACCTGTGAC
>MCJB01049668.1:1760-33722 GCA_002018475.1 Nicotiana obtusifolia
CCCGAAGGTTAGCCTTGCATGAACTAGGGAAAGATAGAACTCAACTTCACACTGGTTAGCAAAACCCTAGAGCTTCCCTGCTTCAGTAGAACCTTCTACTTTACCAAGTCAAAAATTTAAGCTGGGACACCACGTCGATTAACTTTGCGTTCTGCCATCACATATTCCACTTCCTTCGACAAGGAAGTTGTTATCCTTTCCGGTGGCCTCTTGGGAACGCCTCTTGTAGGGTCTTCCATGTCTGGATGGTATGTCTTTAGACACCCCACATGGAAGACAGAGTGGATCTTTAGCTTGGAAAGAAGCTGAAGTTTTTAGGTAACTTGTCCTACTTTCTCTATGATGGGGAATGTCCCCTCATACTTGCGGCTGACACCCTTACTAAAAAAGAAGGAAAGATTTTTTGCAATAGTGGATCTTTTTTTCTCATCCTTCCTCTTGGAAATTCAGTTTCATGATTGAGTTTCCCCTTTCTTCTACAGATGCTGGGGGTCCAGCCCTCATAGGAAATTGCCTATGAGATCGCATTCCATCGGTTTTTTAAGATTGGAGGGCTCCCTCTAGTGCTAAATAAAAAAGATCTTTGAGCAAGGGCTAGCTTTTCAACAGGCGAAGAAAGGCCTCACCAAACACTTCATGCCCAAAGGAAGAAGCAAATGAGCAATCGGGCCACGAGGAAACGAATAGTGATGCAAGTCTTCATCAAAGCTCACACCCTAAGTTTGGAACCCTTACACTTTCCTACGAAAACCAAAGCATCAAAGACATCGGCCACCTAGTAAAAAAGGGCAAGTCGGCAAGTAGCAAGCAGGAGCAATGTTGGGCTTTGTGGTCATTAACGGGAACAAATGAAGAGGAGCACAGCACCCTCCGCACTCGATTGGCTAATCAAAGTCAAAATGGCCAGCTGCTTTTGAATGGGTCATCAATAGAACCGTCGGTTCTTCAGAATCTAACATCAGGACCACCTTTAAAGTTACCCGGTCTGGTTCCAAATCAGCCGTTCATTCAACACTGCTACAACCTCCGCACACATTCGTCGACCGGCAGAAGTGCTTTTTCAGTTTGTTATGGGTTCCAACCCATGGACTTGGTAGCAGACGGTTCGGACGATGGTTGTGTCCTAAACCCAGTCAGCGGCACATCTCCTATTTCCTAGAGAAGCGGCTGAACAGCTGCGAGCCGCTAGTTTCCTGGAGAACGATGGGAGAGGCTAGGCGAGACTTAAAGGCTGTAGCGAATAACCATCTGGTAAGAGGTTTTTCCAGAAAGCAAAAACCCGAAGGTTAGCCTTGCATGAACTAGGGAAAGATAGAACTCAACTTCACACTGGTTAGCAAAACCCTAGAGCTTCCCTGCTTCAGTAGAACCTTCTACTTTACCAAGTCAAAAATTTAAGCTGGGACACCACGTCGATTAACTTTGCGTTCTGCCATCACATATTCCACTTCCTTCGACAAGGAAGTTGTTATCCTTTCCGGTGGCCTCTTGGGAACGCCTCTTGTAGGGTCTTCCATGTCTGGATGGTATGTCTTTAGACACCCCACATGGAAGACAGAGTGGATCTTTAGCTTGGAAAGAAGCTGAAGTTTTTAGGTAACTTGTCCTACTTTCTCTATGATGGGGAATGTCCCCTCATACTTGCGGCTGACACCCTTACTAAAAAAGAAGGAAAGATTTTTTGCAATAGTGGATCTTTTTTTCTCATCCTTCCTCTTGGAAATTCAGTTTCATGATTGAGTTTCCCCTTTCTTCTACAGATGCTGGGGGTCCAGCCCTCATAGGAAATTGCCTATGAGATCGCATTCCATCGGTTTTTTAAGATTGGAGGGCTCCCTCTAGTGCTAAATAAAAAAGATCTTTGAGCAAGGGCTAGCTTTTCAACAGGCGAAGAAAGGCCTCACCAAACACTTCATGCCCAAAGGAAGAAGCAAATGAGCAATCGGGCCACGAGGAAACGAATAGTGATGCAAGTCTTCATCAAAGCTCACACCCTAAGTTTGGAACCCTTACACTTTCCTACGAAAACCAAAGCATCAAAGACATCGGCCACCTAGTAAAAAACCGACAGTCGATGAAGAAAAATGCTTCAATTATGGACATCCCAGTGGGCCCCCTCACATCAGGTTTTCGAGAAAGAAGAAATAAGAATTGCTTTTAACTTCCTATCGGACCTCTTCTCTATTCTAGGTCCTTTCCTCACCGAAGACCATGGGCCAATAACTTCAGATACAAAGCATGATTTTTCCAAGACGTGCAAGGCGCCCCCCAGCCTTCCAACGGGAAAGACTTCAACATAAAAGTAAATTTCTGTTCCTCCTGTTCCCGCGGCAGACGTATGCTCGGCTGAAGCTGGATTTAGAAAGGGTCAGCAACGGTGCATATATGATATTTTAAGGACAAGAAATAGTGGACTAGACTATTCCTTATGTAGATGTAGTGGATAAGCTCTCCGTGTTGGGATAGGAGTTCGGATTTCCACAGCTATTCTAAGAGCGTGCTGAATCCAATCGTTGCACGCTCCCCCTTTGGCTAAACCACCACTTCAGTCTAACCCTTTTGCCTGGCTGGCACTTACTCAAGTTAGAGTTTTGCGCTCTCTCAAAACGCCTTCACGCCTGCGAGTGTTCTCCCCGGTCCTACAAATTGAGCTTTCCAAAGGGGTGCTTGCTGGAGCAGCTCAACGAGATGTGGGTTCAATTCCCGCTATGCCTCATCCTAGTAGGTGTATGCGCCATTGGGCCAGCTAAACTTGCTCTGATCTAGTGTGCGTGCGCTCCTGTTCAGGCTCACTCAGCTGAAAGCTAACTCTCTTCTCCTACTTTATCTTGAGCCCAGCCGGACAGACTCTGTCATGACACCCGTCACCATGCATAGGTAATAGCATGTCCCAATGCTATCTTCCTCAAAGTTGCTGCTCAATATGATCTTGTTTTTGGGGGGAGGATCCTCTAAATGGACCAATGGAGCACTGTCGGGTCGATAGCCCTTGATCCGAGATCTCTTTTGAACAAAAAAGAGTTGGATTTTCTAGCCTTAGCCGACGAAGACTGTTTGTATAATAATAGGTTTGAGAACCGGTTCAAACCATCTCATAGGTCGTCCTCACTACAAAAGGTCAATTCAATGCTCAAGTCAAAGGGGGGAGGGTCAATTTTTCTATTGATCGAGAAAGCTTGAGTGGCCCCCCAACCATTAGCACATTCTAAGATTCAGATGACTAATTGGTTGGGAATCATGAATTATCACATCTTGACGGTCAATACAGAATCTTGCTCTACCCATTTTTATTCTTTCCCTTTATTAGTAAGTAGTCAGGGAGCTAGACGAAGATCGACGTCTTGTCTGCTTTGTGATTTTCAAACGGGTTTACCGTCATCCCTGAACAATTTGGCTGGAGTTTCAGAGGGAGAAATAATTTGCTCATGATGCATGGAAAGGAGGGGAAGAGTCTGATTCAAAAGCGTCTGTGATAGATCACGTCGAACTAAAGCACTTAAGAAAGAAGCTGATAACTTTTGGTTTATTTGATACTTATTCTGACACGGTTCATAAGGTCACAGCACAGACATAACCCGGAAATGCCCTGCCACTATGGCTCCCCCTTTTCTTTCATACGCTCGTCCTTTAGAAATACAGGGGAAAGATGACTTCTGTAATGAAGGATCTAGACTTAGATGGGACCAAGCAGAAACAATTCTATACGAAGAAGATCTGTCCACTTACAAAAATACCTGAACGAGAAGGGATCAGTGCTGTCAACTATGCTCGTTATCAGAAGGGTTATATTATGGAAAGATTGGGGACCATCTTTCAAAAATGAACCCGGACGCATTTCTTGCGTGGCCGAACCCATAGATCATGATGTATGCCTATCTTTTACTTGGACTACAAAAATGCATTCTTCGAGATCCCACGGAGCGGTATTCAAATTAAGACTACAATCATACAGATTCGATACATGCTTCAATATTGGACTAGTCCTTGAATAGTTCAAAATGATGTGGTGGCCAAGATATGGACCGCTTAAAGAAAGGATGCCTCTCATCAATTTAGTCCATTATGATTTTCTTTACCATTCCGGACTACTAAATTCAGTTCTAGCAGTTGCCATCTCACGAATTTGGCCCATTCGCCAACTTGATGTGAAAAATGCCTTCCTCCATGGTCTTTGACTTTAAGAGGTATACATGCAACAACCTCCTGGATTTGTTGATCCTTCTAAGCCTACTCATCTTTGTCGCTTTCATAAGGCCATTGTTGGTCTTCGTCAAGCACAATTGGCATGCTTTCAACGGTTCAGTACCTATCTTCTCCAAAGTGGCTTTCGTCAGAGTGTTGCGGATACCTCCATCTATCTTTCTTCACCATTCCTCTACTGGCTGTATCGTCCTTTTGCTTTATGTTGACGACATCATCTTAACTGGTGACAACGGATCTCTTCTCACTCAATTTATTCACCGTCTCAGTAAATATTTTGCCATGAAGGACTTGGTTTATCTCAATGACTTCCTTGGCATTGAAGCTCAGCGTGACTCCTCTGGCCTTCTTCTGTCACAAACCAAATATTGTTTAGATCGATTCGTCGGACCAACATGCTTGGTTGCAAACCTTGTGCTACACAAATTGCTTCCGGTTCTAAACTTTCAGCTTTGGATGGTACACCTCCCTCTGATCCTCAGGCCTATCGGAGTACTGTTGGTTCTCTCCAATATATCACTCTCACTCGACCGGACCTCTGCTATGCTGTTAATCATGCCTGCCAGTTTATAGCCAATCCCATCACTGTTCATGATCAGTGTCTTAAACACATTTTAAGGTATTTGAAAGGCACTCTCCATTATATTATGGTCTTAGATTTCCTCATCGCCCTATCTCAACACTTTTTTTTGTTACTCTTATGCGGGGCTGGTTGTCCAACAATTCATCGCTCAACCACTGGATTCTGCATTTACTTTGGTGACAATCTAATTTCTTGGGGCTCTAAAAAGAAACCAACAGTTGCCCGCGCTAGTGCAGAAGCTGAATACAAAGCATTAGCTATCACTGCTTCTGAAATTTGATGGCTCTCCTACTTGCTAAAGGATTTACATGTGTCAATTCCTCACCTATTCCTTCTCTTTTGTGATAACTCTTCATACTCTGCTTCCACCTTATTCCTTTCAAGATTGCACCTTGTCGTAAGTTCTCGCCGTCTCCATTGCGTGCTTCTTCAGTATCTCCTCAGGAAGCAGCAAGAGGACGCAGCAAACTAGAAGATTAAGATGGCACCGCAACTAGCCTAGCTTTTACTTTATTTCAAATCAGAATGTTCTCCTGCTTGAATAATGTGTTCCTACCACAATAGTAGTTGAAGAAAGGGCTAAAGGTGGGCTCGGGGAAGGAAGAAAATGAATTTTGAAATCACGAAAAGGAGGAATAATCCCTTTTCTGTCTTTTTGTATCCGTAGTGGAATAAGCCTTGGCATCAGCATCAGCATAACTATCTCCATCCGAAACATCAGAATTCTCGTCAGCAGACAAATCCGTAGAAAGAGCTGCCACTTAATAATTTGCCGAACCAACAAACTTTTACAAAAAAGTGCAAACTAGGGTGATCGTAGATCAGGGGAAGGCTTATAATCCTATGGGAAAAGATAGGTAAGCAAAAGTGAGTAAAGGCTACCAAGACTTTAAAGGCCACTCATAATTACTAAAACACCACCTAGAACGAAATGTGCCGTCAATGAAGTCGGTCAGTCAAGCGTGATCTTCGACCACACCCTTAACACTAATCTAGAAGCATTGATACACGAAACCCGAAATTATGAGCTTTGGCAACAGGATCCAGATCCCTTCCGAGAAGCTAGAAAAGCATCTGATGGTAAAGTGGAAGCTAAAGGATATAGGGCTACCACCCTCTAAATAAAGAGCTAGATACAAAGTCGAAGAAAAGGTAGGGTGTTTAGTTTTGGAAATAAACAACTTGGAAAGCTTGATCTGTGACGTCGCATAGCTTTTTAGGAAGGCAGTAAGAACAAGATTCCATAGAGAAGCGCCATCAAAAACAGAAGCCAGCCAGTTCCAGCAGAGTCAAAGTCAAATAAGAAGGGCCTTGAGCCCGGTACTCCTTCTTCAAGCTATCATGCCCATCCAAGCCTATTGCTTCTGTAACAGCAAAAAGAAAAGATTGACCGCTACTATTACTTTCACTACTACAGCTAGGGGCTCTTCCACTCAAATTATTTCCTTCGCTTTAGGGAAGGTTGAAAGTGAAGCGGAACGAAGGAGAGTTAAGTTAATTGCTCATTCCCCAGCTACAGAGCATGCTACTATGCTTGATACATGCAATTGCTTTCCTTGGCACTGTAGTTAGTGACTTGTCTCCGCTCGCCCTTGATCAAACTATCAATTGAATAAGAGAGGAAAGCTCAAGATTCACCGTTTTTGAGCTCCTCCCTTTTTCCTCAATTCGTAGATAGAGAATCGGATTCTTATCCATGGAAAGTGGCATCGTATAATAATATAACGGCTGCTTTGAGGAGCTTTCTCTCTAACCTCTTTCATGAAATTACATGTCCCGAAGTTGACTGTCGAAATCCATTGTGACTCTGGAGGTGATAAGGGGAGCTACGCTTTGACATTTCCGGTATGTTAAGTCTACTAGCTTGTTGGTAGGCGTCAGCGGTAGGTAACTTTCTGTATGTGTTCCAGAGCATCATAGGCTTTCAAAAAAAATCTTGTGGAATCCATGAAACTTAAGTATGGAGGTGGGAATCGTCCCGCTCGCACGTGCGGCTGCAAAGATCTGATTCCCGCTGGAACTCGACCAATCCCAATAGCTGTTGCGACAAAACAGCACTTTTCTTCCCCTCCAACCATGAATCCGGACTGTCGCCGCGAAGTTGAGTGAACTTAATCGTAAGTCTCTTAGTGCAACTCAACTTTCTCGGAATGGCTGAATGCTGGGTTTGAATTCCTCCCTTCTAGTTATCGCCCTGTGGGTTCCTTCACTTCAAACCAGACTTTTTATTATTTGAAGATATAAATTATATTCTTTGTGGCAGGTGGTATCATATATCATATATATAAAATATAAAGGCCTCATTTAGGACCGCTATTTTCATCCAACTAGTTTTATCATAAATAAGCGGTTAAAGAATGTTACGTCCAATTATTCCCATGTTTTTCCTTGGTCAACAACCAAGCAACTACATATATCTAAAAAAAGTCTCTCTTTTTGTTTTGGGGGAGCAGAGCAGTCTAAGAATGAACCAAACTATCATGTTTAATGAACTTCTATAGGCCGTAGAACCCTTTTTAGAGGTCGTTCAAATCATGTTGAACGCGGGGCAAGAGGGGATACCGCAGGTTCCCAGGAATCCACCCGTGGAAGGAACTTCGGTGGTCGAAGGTGAAGTCTCACAGAATGAGATTTGGGCAGCTTTGGAAAAAAAGGAGTGGAAAGATCTTATTTCGTCTAAGGAGTGGAGGTCTATAGAAAAACACTTTGACCTCTACGAAAGCAAGATAAAGACCATTATAGAAGAAACTCTCTCTTTATATAAGCAAGGGAACCTTCTCCTTCAGAAAGAAGAAGATGCAGATATTGGCAGAGGTATTGATGCCTACTTCGCCGATCTGAACCACTTCAAGTCTAATCAACAGCGGTTACAGCATATTAAGAGGGCCCAGGCCTGTATAGGAAATCCCAATAGTAAAATTTGGCGTGAGATCAAAGGTTTGACTGAGAGCTATAAGGTCTAAATATTCTTGATAATATTGAAGGTAGTAAGAGTTTACGGTGGGTGGGAAAGCAGGAGGGGACCCCTGTGGTTAGACTAACTAGCCTCTAAGGTTAGCGAGGTTCCTACTATGGTAAAGTGAAAGATCTTTCACTATAGTGGGAAGAAGACAGGTGGGAACGAGTGGAGCGAGAGCAAAGCAAGTTCCAGTGGTGGGTTGTCTTCCTGGTCCCATTGAAATCTTTTTCATGGTATGGAACTCACTTCATACCTGCAACAGAGTCAAAGCTGCGGTAATACTGACTCTCCTGGTCTATAGGGCTATTCAAACCAATCCCCCCTTTCTGTTTGCAATTACCGCTGCAGAATAGTCATCCCTAAAAGAAGCATTTTTCCAATTCAAATAGGTTGCTTTTAGAATATGTTGTTCTCGAATAAGCTCTTTGAAAGATAACTAAATGCGTTTAGTCCCTTAGGAAGGGTCTGCGCCCAAGGGCTCTTTTTAGCACTTTTGAGGAAGTGAAGACGAATGGTCGACTTTGTTTCCTGCTTAACTGCTTTCATCTCCTGATATCAGAAAAGGTGTTCTATCTCATTCTTTTAGCTGCAAGGGAACCATCATGTTGTAGTGGTTGAAGTAGATCCAAGCAGCGATGGACTAAGCGAGTCAAATAACGCTGGTGCAAACCATGTTGGATGACGGGTGAGGGTGAGAAAGAAGTCCTGCTCTACTGCCCTGTGTTAAGCAAAGTGAGTTTACTTCGTTTCATGCCATGTTATTCAGTCTCATGGAACTAAACTCTTAGATGTAGCATGCAGCCGCCTCCATCCATCAGCACATCCGCCCTAGAAGAATGCTTAGCCGCATTGTTCATCTTGAAAGGGAGCCGCGAGGTGCTGTCATGTCAAGCCCAAGGTTCGTTCTACTGCTGTAAAATTTCTGCCGTTTACACGTCTTGGTGGGGGGTCTTCTTGCAACGATCTTCGTTTCTTCAGGAATGGTGCCGGTCAATTGGTGTATAGGCCATCTCGGTCCAGTTTAGAATACCCCTCTATTTTGAATCTCGCTTCCTTCTTAGCTGGGAACCCCCTCCTCTATGAAGCAGAGAATGATCGATCGAAGACTGAGAAGATAGAAGAAGATCTTTTAAGCATCGGTTGCAACATCGAATGAGACTTATCCAGGGAGCAAAGACTCCGGTTGTTTTTCGTCTTTGAAGAAGTTAAACGCAGCCTAAAAAGAGGCTACGAAGCGGTCGAGGGTTGAGTGAGGGCTAGTGATTGCGTTGCGAATATTGAATTCCATGTGCTAGATATCCCTGCTTCTTTGAATCTGTTACTGGGTAGGCCATGTAACCATGCCTTTGGGTGCTCTTCCTTCTTCGTTACAACAAAAGATCAAGATGCCAAGAGATAGGGGAATTCTTACTATCCATGGAGATGCTGATAGGGAGACAGTTTTCTTCGAGGTGAAGGATTATAATGCAGAATTTAATGTAACCGGGTTCCAGTTTGTTAATGCTATAGAAAGGGTGCCCCTTTCTTTTTATCCTATGCAAATCATTACGCGGCTCATATAGAGATGGGACATTTCCCTGGACTTTGCTTGGGGAAGAAAGAGCAAGGGGTCACCAAACTTTGTGAATCACAAGGCAACTTATAGGTTGGGTTATGTTCCAACTGAAGAAGACACGGCAGCCGAGGTAGATGGGCGAAAGAGAGAAGAGGGTTTGGCCCCATATCCCAAAACTCTCATTCAAAGGCGTAAATGGGTTTCTCATAATCAGCTCGAGGTGGGTTAGTTATCAGGATATCCTGAGTAGTTTATCCCCATTCTCTGAGCCTTTCGGATATCCTCCCTTTCTTCAATCTAGTTTATTTAAGCGGGCTATTCCCCGAAAATGCCATTCCTTTTTCGTTGGGGGTCACAATCTTCCTTATTTAGTCAATTCCTGCATAAAGGTAGGGATGGGCAGTAGCTTTACCCATTGTCAGAATCGAATGTAGCCTTTCATTTAAAAAGGCAAGGCCCCTAGCGATAGGGGAAGAAGAGAGGGAATGCGGGCTTCTTTCACTCACTTGAGTTTTGTTTTTGAGAGAGCATTGTGGAGCAGCAAAAGGCATAAGGGGAGTCGGAATGAAATATCGTATGTAGTGTTGAATCCAATCTGAAGCTCTTTCGAACAAGCGAGGAACGAGTGACCACAAGCTCCGGTTAAGCGCTCGACATGCAGTTAGCTTAAAACATGTTCATCATGTGGTCGAGCGAAGCGCACCTCTGTGAAGCAACCTAGCATCACTTTAGATAGGAGTAGAATGGATGACTTAAACTGAAAGTAAGTTCTCCGGATCGATATATCGTACGATGTAATGGAGATCTTGATCTAGATCCGGTGCTTCGCAGAATTCGGGACCTAACGATATTCGGTTCGTCACATGAACTGAACGGTAATAGTCTATTGCCCCTCTCACTTTGTTCGAGCTAAATTACATCCACCCTCTCACGGCCGAAGGCTCCACAACACGTTGGAGAGCTTTTAGATCCCGCCCTAAAACGCCCATTCCCCTAGAGTTCCGAAGTGATTCTCGTTCTAACCGTAGCCTTCTTAAGCCGAAAGAAAGCTGGGCAAGAATCTCATGGTAGTACGAAGGGGGAGCAGAATCGTATCTAGGAGTGGTTCTTCGGATCGATCACAGATTCTCGGCCCCGTCCTTTGGCTTCCACTCCAGTTGACCTCTCTTGTTTCCATCCCACCGTGAGAAGGTAGAGAGCAAAACCAACCCAGCAAACAACTATTACTATGCCCCTATTAGTAAAGCAAGTACTTCTTGCAAGGCTTGCTGAGCTTCTTCATGTGACAGACATTGCAAAAGTAGTCCGTTGAACGATCGCCGATCGAGGGCATCGTAATAGTATACTATTTTTGAACCCTGATGGGTTTCGCAGTCGACCATTGGATAGCCCTGTTCCTGAATATACACAGAATAGGGCTTCGATGAGCCCTAGATGTAAAGGGGTTCTCGAACCCTTCTAAGCAATTAGAAGAGCGCGGATGGAGGAACCATACTAGAAAGAGAATTGAAAGGGCCTTGTATTTGGGGGAGTTGGACGGCCGTTCCGCTCTTCGGAGAGAAAAGGTTTGGAATTCGACCTCCCCTTATACGCTCTAAAAAAGGGTCATGGCCCACCAGATAAGGTTTGCAGAAGCGATCATGAATCGAACCAGATCGAAGCACCGCCAAGCCAACAAGAAAGCAGAAACTGCATGAGGTAAGACTTTGAATATAGATCCATGTCTTTCTTGTTCCCCTAGCTAAGACCAAATTCTCACACCTCTTTCCAGGCGGTACAATATAAAGGGCGAAGCTCGAGTAGGTTACTTTGAGTGACAAAGCCGAGGAGGGTGTAGTCAAGGAGAGAACAGCTGTCCAACGGGAAAACTCTTTCAATCAAGCAAGTAAGCCAAGCAAGGCAAATCGCCAATCGAGCAATTACCTTAGTTATTCTCTTATATAGTGTAGTATCGCGGATGATAGGACAAGCGATAGTGGTTCCTTTCTTGCTCTTCCTATTCCATACCATAAACAGACACCTTTGGCGTTCGCGAAGCATGAACAACCAAAGCTCCATGATCGCATACCATTTCTCGCGATCGCATAGACCAACTCACCAGTTGCCCAACTAAGCCTTCGCGATCGCGAACCTTCCCACGCGATCGCGAATAAGGAAACCAGATCAGAACACCAGAAATCCCACAAGGCCAAAAATGAAGCCGAACTTGATCCGAATCATACCTGAGGCCCCAAGGACCCCATCCAAACATACCAACAAGTTCTAAAACATGATAAAAACTTAGTCGAGGCCTCAAATCACATCAAACAACATCAAAAACACGAATCGCACTCCAATTCAAGCTTAATGAAACTAATGAATTTCTAACCTCTACAATCGATGCCGAAACCTATCAAACCAACTCCAATTGACCTCAAATTTTCACACAAGTCATAAACGACACAACAGACCTATACCAACTTCCGGAACCAAAATCCGAGCCCGATAACCACAAAGTCAACTCTCGGTCAAATCTCTTAACTCTCCAAACTTCAATGTTTCCAAATTTCGCCAATTCAAGCGAAAATCATCTAGGGACCTCCAAATCAATATCCAAATACACTCCTAAGTCTAAGATCACCATGCAGAGCTATCAAAACCCTCAAAACTCCATTCCAGAGTCATTTACATATAAGTCAACATCCGGTCAACTCTTTCAACTTAGGCTTCCAACCTTGGGACTAAGTGTCCCAATTCATTTTGAAACATCCCCGGAACTAAAACAATCACCCCGACAAGTCACATACAAAATGAACACAAAATAAGTAAAAAATAGAGGAACGGAGCTACAACACTCAAAACGACCGGCCGGATCGTTATATTCAGAGACTTCCCCTCAAATTTGACTTCATAACACTAATCATTCTAGTGATTTATGATATTATGCTTCCCTTTATTTATTTTTTAAGTTTCTTTATAATAATTCTTTTAAACTAATTATTATATATTTTAAAATTTATGATACAACAAAACATCTTTTTCTGAAACTTTAAATTTGAAAAATATACAATCAGTAACAATACAAGAATCAAGATAACAATGGGTTCATTGACATTGAAATTAAAAAAAAAGATTCTTCTTGTTAAAGAATGAAGGTGAATGAATAGCAGTGGGATATTAGTTGTAGAAAACATAAAAAATAGCACTTCAATAGTGGTCAACATTGGCGGGAGGTGATAGGTATTTCGTAGAATTAGTCGAGGTGCATGTAAGCTGGCTCGAACACCACAGTTATTAAAAAAAATAGTGGTCTCTATATCCACAAGGTAGAGGTAAGGCTGTATATACACTACCCTCCCCAGATCACACAACGTGGGATTACACTGAATTTATTGTTATTGTAGTGGTCAACGCTAACAAACACAGTAGCAAACCAATTATAACTAGTAAATGAAATTGCTCGGTAGCGTGAGGAGATGACATTTTCAAAAAACATAAAATCCACAATGATGAAGGCAACAACAATAGAGATAAAACTTAATCATGACCAGAATAATCAGATCAATGATGGTTGGCTGAACATCGAATTTTCATATAAGATATTTGCAAAATTAATTAAATAAAAAATATTTAAAAGGACAAATTTGTCAAATCATAATTTTTTAAATAAAAACTAAATAAGTTGAAAGAACTGTTAAATAAAAATTTTAAAATAAGATAGATAAGCATAATATCGTAAACTACAAGGAATTTTTAGCATTGTAAATAAGTCAAACATGAGGGGAGGTCTTTGAAATTATCTTGTAACGACCCGATCAGTCGTTTTAATTTTTAGATCCTTGTTCTCCTAATTAAGACTTCCCGTATCTGGTTTTACTATTTTATGACTTGGGGGACTGTTTTTTCGGGTTTGGAAGAGTTCGAGTTAAAATCGGAACATTTAGTTCCTTAATAGTGGCCTAAAAGGCCAAGTTTGACTTGAGTCAATATTTTTTTAGTAAACGAACTTGGAACCGGGATTTGATGGTTCCAATTAGGGATAGTTAGTGGTCCGGTTCCGGTCCGGTCCGGTACCAGAAGGCCTCAAGACCGGACCAAACCAGTCTTACCGGTCCGGGCCCGCCGGTCCTATTTGATGCAAGCCGGTCCTTGACCGGCACCGGCTACCGTTCGATTTTTTCGGCCCGGCTGGTAATTTTTATTTTTATTTTTTATTTGTCTTTCGTTTAAAGTGATGGATAATTTTAAGTTTTTGTAAATATAACAACAAAATATTACTAACTTTGTATATATATTTGAAATGTTTAGTTTGTTTCAAAGTTCAAACTTAGAATTAAAAAACTTGTAATATTTTTTCAAATTTTGAATTAGTTTCAAAGTTTAAAATTAGATTCAAACTTTAAAATTTGAATCAATTAGAAACTAGTAATTAATTGTAGTATTTTTGCGCAAAGAATAAATTTTAAAAAAAAAAAAAAAAAAGACAAGAGTTGTGAACTTATAATGGAATTCCAAGATTTGGAGCAATTTTATTGTAGTGTATTCTAATGTAGAAAATTACATTCTCTTAAATATATTGGCTAATTTTTTTAAGATAGTCGTAGGCTTTTCTTTAGGAACTGGTTGTTGTTGTTCCGGTTCATCATCTTCGTCTTGTTCTTCTTCATTGCCTGTTTGACTCCCTTCTTCACTTGTTCCGTCGCCCAAAATTTGATCGTGATACGCTTCGTCTTTTTTCTGAGAAAGTTCTGTTATTCCAAAGTTTCTTCGCTCTGCTCTATCCAATCCCTGAATAAAACTCCTTTCTCTATTGCCTTTTCTCTCAAGGAATGTTTGTGATCTCTAATTAGAAATCTTCCTTGGCTAAAAGCACTCTCCGATGCAACTGATGAAGCTTGAATTGTTAATATATCCCGGGCCATTTTTGTAAGTATTGGAAACTGCGTTTCTTGATTGTTCCAATAATCCAATAAATTATGAGTTAACAAAACTTGTAAGTTTCTTTGGATATTGAATTAAGTAGACTTGGAACTCGCTGTATTCCTCCCCGTACTCGTCTTATTCTGAAAGCAACTTTTGATCAAGTCCTCCAAAAGTGTTCATCCCCGCATGCCTTTTTCCCATTTGAGAAGAACTTTCACCGGTTGACTGTATTAGTGCAGTTGGTGCAGCACTGTCTGCCCAAGCTCTATACTTTGCGAAAACAACCACGGTATCTAAAAGAACTTTAGCACAAGTATGTTCTACACTTGGATATTTATTAGTCGCAATTTCAACAGGTTTAATCTCTAAATTTGCATATATTTCTCTAACAAGTCGTTCAGTTAACTTAAGTTTAAAAGCAGGATGCAACACAGAAGCAATGTCAAAAAGCTGGGGAATTGGGAAAAAATATTTTTAAAATTTTTCAATCATAGCCTCTACAGCCACTTTATATGCTTCGTATTGTCTATATGATTTAAATAGTTCAGATATTCCAGCTATATAATATAACATGGTAGGAGTAGTTGGATAATATTGTCCGGAAAATTCTAAAGTAGCATGATAAAAATTTTCTAAAAACTGAAGGAAATGTTGAACAAGGTTCCAGTCGTCCTATAAAGTTCCATAAAATGCTTATTATACATTTGAGTAATAGGCTCTCTATATTCATAAGCGACAGTCAACGCTTCATATAAAGTGTTCCATCTAGTACAAACTTCCTTTGAGACTCTCCTAATCGGCATTCCTAATTCTATACATTTTCTTTCCCATTCTCTTTTTCTTTCTTGTTTTTTATTTCTAAATATAAAAGCAATAGCTACTTTTACCTTTTCAATAATGTGGTTAAACAAGTCAAGACCATCTTTTATTACTAAATTGTAAATATGACATGCACATCTAACATGAAAAAATTCCTCAAAAGGGGGGGTTTCAAAATAGGTCTCAAGTTCCTAAGTGCTTCTATGTTGTTTGTAGCATTATCTACTGTAATACTAAAAACTTTGTTAGTTAAACAATATGCACGACAAATTGATGAAACTGTTTTGGAAATATAATTACCCGTGTGTGGCTCATCGACAACTTTATAAGCAATAATACGTTTTTGAAATACCCAATCAGGATCTATCCAATGAACAGTAATTATAATATAATCACAATTATTTTGTAGAACGACCCATATCCGTAGTAAGGCATACTCTAGTGTCAAAGTTATCAAATAAATATCGAAATAATCTCTATATTCGTTCTTAAATTTAATAATATCATTTTTAACAGTAGTTCTTGGAAAACCTTTAAAAGAAGGATTATATGTAGCCTGAATATAACGAACAAAACTAGTAGAAGAAGGAAAACTATAAGGTAAACCCTCTACCGCAACTAATTTAGCAATATTTTCCCTATCCCTTTATTTATCATAAGTAAAAATCCCTCCTGTTGTTTGGTTAATTTTTGTTTGAATACCCAAGGATTCATTATGTGCTACTCCCTTATGTTCGGTTCATAAATAAATACCCTCCGCCCGCATTGACCATTCCTTAGGATGTTTATTTCTTAAGTAAGTCCTAAATTTACCCGTCCCACCGTTATTACCCCCAATTTTAAAAACCCACTCCATTCCATAAAGACCGCATACGGCCGTCTGACTTTCTATTTTCTTTTGTGCAAATTCTCACACCTCAGATATGTCCTTATGTTTAACCGGGACTCTAGTAAGAGGTACAAGAGGCAAGTCAGATTGAACTTCAGGTGGACTAGCTTGAAATTCATGTGGTTCTTCTAAATTAACCCTAGTTTCATAGTTATATTGCGCTTCTATGTGTTAAGAATCAAGTGGATTATTAGAGCTAAAATCATGATAATATTGAGAATCATTTATGTGTTGACTAGAAATACCATCAATTCCTTTACCCCTATTTCCCTAACGACCACGTGCCCGCCCCCCACTACTAGTTTTGAACCTCTTTGAGACATAATTATAGCAAATAAAATAAATATATAATAAAAAATAATAAAAGAGTAGGAAATAGGAACGACCAACCAAATATATCGGTATAATTGAGGTGCTGTTGAAACTTGAACCTTCACTTGATAGCAACTCCAATTAAAACTTGATAAGAAGCAAAATCGTATAACTTACGCAAATAGCCAAAGTAGCAAAATAGCAATATTGTAGAGAATTTGAGAGAATTGGATGAATTAAGTAAAATATATGATGAAATAATGGGGTATTTATAGGAAACAAATAGTTAGGGGTGGTTATGGGGTGGTTTTGGGGTGAAAATAGCCGTTTTTGGCCGTTGGACAACGGTTATTAGCTCAATAGAGCCGTTGCCAACGGCTAGTTTTTAAACTGTTTTCGTTTTTTTTTACCGGTCCGGCTCTTTTTTTGTACCGGTTCATCCGATTTTAAACGGACAAACCGTCCCGCTACCAGGACCGGCATTCTGAAAATAAAATAGTCCAATTTCTACCGGTTTTCGGTCCGAAATCGGTCTGGTCTAGTGTGAACCGGACCGTCAGCCACTTTTAGTTCCAATAGGCTCGTATGATAATTTTGGATTTAGGAGTGCGCCAGGATATTGATTTTGAGGTCCGTAGGTTGTTGTGGATTGAATTGGCAAAAGTTGGAAACTTGAAGGTTTGGAAGGTAAAGAAGTTTGACCGAGAGTTTACTTTGTTGGTATCGGGCTTGGATTTTTGGTTTCGGAGTTGGATTAGGTCCGTTGTGCTTTTTATGATTTATGCGCAGAATTTGAGGTCAATCGGAGTTGGTTTAATAGGTTTCTACGTCAATTGTAGAAGTTGGAAATTCATTAGTTTCAGTAGTCTTGAATTGGGGTGCGATTCATGTTTTTTATATTGTTTGATATGATTGAGGCTTCGACTAAGTTCGGAATGTGATTTAGGATTTTTTGGCATGTTTGGTTGAGGTCCCGGAGGCCTCGAGTGGGATTCAGATGGTCGATGGAGCTTGGCTGCATTTTGGCAAAGTGCTGAAGGTTTCAGGTATCTGGTGCATTCGCACCTGCGGTGGGAATGGCTGCAGATACGACACCGCATGCATGGCGCCTTGGTCGCAGGTGCGGAATGGAGGGGAGACAGTAAGGTCCGCAGAAGCGAGTGATTTCAGCAAAAGTGAAAGCGCTTCTGCGATGAGGGGTCCGCAGGTGCGGATCGAGGCTGATTGGCCTTGGTCGCAGATACGCGATGTGATCCGCAGGTGCAGAGGAGGAGCTGCAGAAGCGGGCTCGCAGGTGCAGAATGTGGCTGCAAATGCGGCTGGTCGGGAGTCAAGTGTTTTTCGCAGATGCGGACGATTGACCGCATAAGCGGTTCCGCAAAGCGAAGATTCTGACTGCAAGTGCAGAAGTCTCTAGGCAGACTTGAATTATTACGGGACTTAGTCTCATTTCCCTCACTTATCTCTTGGTTTGGCCGATCTTTGGGAGCTTTTTGAAGGGGATTTTCACCAAGCATCACAAGGTAAGTGGATTCTACCCATTTTAAAGTTAAATACACGGATTATGGGTAGATTTAACATGAAATTAGAGAAAATTTTGTGGGATTTTTGCGGGAACCTGGGGTTTGGTAAAAATGAGATTTGACTATGAAATTTATTATGGAATTAGAAATTAATTATATATTTGAGTTCTTAAGGTCATGAGTCATATTTATCTTCGAAAATTTTCACAATACGAGTACGTGGGCCCGGGGCTGATTTTTATAGACTTCTCGGATTTGGTTGGAAAATTAGTTTAATAGTTAAAAATTATGAACTTTTGAGCATATATTTATTAATTTATATGACTTTTGATTAGGTTCGGAGTCCTCGGTGTCATTTGAGGAGTTCTAGTGAGGTTGAAGAGCCGGATTGAGGACTTGGAATCGAAGTAAGTCTCTTGCCTAACCTTGTAAGAGAGAGCTTATCCCCTTAGGTGTATCAATTGTTGTGTGCTACTTATTGTGGAGAGCTATGTACGCACGAGGTGACGAGAGTCTGTACGTAGCTATATTCATGATATGTCCAGGTAGACTTAGATGCACATCATGCTTTAATTGTGCTATTTGTATCTATCCTATGCATCTATCCTTAGTAATACTATTCTTATGTGATCAGGCCGTTCGCCTCGTCAGTACTAAGTACCACTATTCCTATGGTATCGGGCCGTTCACCTTGGCAGCTTTGTGCTTAATACTTGAGATTAGATTTGGTTTGGTAACAGTTGAATTAGCGCCTTCAAGTCGGTCATGTTTAGTGATTTGATATAGATTAATGTGGGGAATTACTGTAATTATTTTTATCTGTTTCATTGCTACTTGTTGTACATTCTCCATGTCTACTTTATGTATTTATATTACTATTTGACCACTAGTAAATGTCAAGTCGACCCCCGGTCACTACTTCTTCGAGGTTATTCTAGATACTTACTAGGTACGCGTCATTTTACGTACTCACGCTGCACATCTATACTGAATATACAAGTACTGAGACAGGTACTACCAGAGGTCTCACGGGCGCGTAGCCGCACTTCTATGGAGATTTAGTGTTGAGCTACTTGCGTTGCTTCGATCTGCAACACCGAAAAGTCTCCCTCTACCTTATTTATTATTTCTGTCTATGTACCCTTCAGACAGTAGCTATATTAGTTTTGTATATTCTCTAGATTGCTCATGCACTTGCGGCATTGGGTTTTGGGGTTTTTTAGCATTTATATACTGTTGTACTTATCATTACTATCATTATTGTTTATGTATTTCTCACGCTGATATTTTTGAGAAAAGAGTATATGCGGTTGCATGAAATATTACTTATTTTGTTCTTTTTTAAAATTTAAAAAAAAAAAGAAGGAAACTTCTGTTTTTAAAAGTTAAAAAGGGATAATTAAGATAGAGGTTCATTTGTGGACTTGCCTAACGGCGACATTAGGCGCCATCGTGACCAATTACGGGTTTTGGATCGTGACACTTTGATATCAAAGCTTTAGGTTCACATAGGTCTCACGAGTCATGAGCAGATCTAGTAGAGTCTTGCGGCTTTGTACAGAGACGTCCATACTTATCTTCGAGAGGCTACAGGGTGTTAGGAAACCTCTCTTTCTTTATCTCTTATCGTGAAGTTGATATTGTGCTAAGTATCTTTCTAGTGATCTCTCACAGATGGTGAGAACGGACACGGCAGATGTACCAGACAGTAGAAGAGTTTCTCCCCCCTTTGCTAGAGGTCGAGGCAGAGGCTGGAGGACAGCTCCAGCTCATGTCAGAGGACGAGGGCGTCCTAGAGTTACTCCCATTGTACCACCAATGGATCCAGCAGTGGATCTTGATATTGAGGAGTAAGATGAGGCACATGTAACTGAGCCAACCCCGACAAGTTTCATGACTGCACCGGGATTTCAGGAGGTCATGGGCCATATGCTGCGGTTCAGGGACTCTATGATGCAGGCTGGATTATTTTCAGCAGACCCAACCACATCTCAAGAGGGAGAGGGAGCACAGACCCCTATCGCTCAAGCTCCAGGGTACGCTGCTGTTGTTTATCAAACCCCAGGTGCACTACCTGCGGGCGGAGCCCAGCTAGATGTAGCGGCTGTGCCAGAGCCAGTACTAGTGGCGACCGTTGATCAACAGAAGTGGCTGGACATATGGACTATAAAAGTACTATAGGGGGTGAATTGTAACCAAATTAAAACTTTATCGACTTAACAAGGAATCAGTCGACTAAACTCTCATCAGGTTTGATTTGCAGCAGAAATAAATTGCGTAGAATTAAGAACTAAGTATACAGAAATTTTATACTGGTTCAGTACCAGTGTGGTACCTACATCTAGTTTCCGTGGGTAACGAAGGTTCTCTTAGATCTTCAATAATTCGTTACAACAGTAATGATTTTTGGATCGTTCACCACCAATAATTTTGAGCAATAGTTTCTCTCTAAACTTGACACAACTCTTCTTTTGTTTTCTATATATTCCTATATTTTGTGACACTTGTAAACTCAAGAATACAGTATTTGTGCTAAGAACTAGAAAGGTATAGAAATAGCGGTACGTTGTGTAATCTTTTTCTTGAGCCTTTCAGTATTCTTATATGAGAGTCTTGAGATCATACAATATTTTTGTTGAACTAGCCATTGCAGATTGAACATTGATTGAGGCAAAGATAATCTAAGAATATTGACCCAAGTGTTGCCTCTGAATCCTGCTCAAGAACTGGGCTGGATTCAATGATTTTCTTCCTTCTCGCATTCCTGATTAAGGGAATGATTTGCGAATTGATTGATCAGAATCTTCCGATTTCTTTTACCAAACTGATCCTTGAAAGTATGGATTAGCATCCCATAATGTCTGCACATGATCTTGTTTCCTTTTTTTATGGCCTTGACATTTTGATTTCCTTTGGCTCCCTCTGATTTAGCATATTCATCCTAATTTCCTGCAATCAAGTAGATTAGATTATATTAGCACTATTGTCATCATCTAAAATGTAGGTGTAATAATCTCCCTCTTTTTGATGATGATAATTAAAAAGTAAACAGAGCACACTTCGCTTTCATGTGAGGGCTCCCTTTGATTGTGTGCACATATTCGCATTTTGATGCCACGTTCTACTGCCGCTCCCCCTGAGTTGTTTCTCTGCTCTGCTTTAATCTCATGTTTATCCCCCTTTGACATCAATCAAAAAGAACAAAAAGAAAATGCAGACATAAGGTATATAGCATAGCAGATAGTATAGCAGGTAATGAACATAGCAGTTAGGGTAGCAGATATTGTGCCTTCAGCAGAGGCACATAGTAATGGTTCTTACAGACCAAGACAAAAGCAAACAACAAACAAAAAAATACCAAAATAAATTGTTTTAAACACACACACAACTGCCTTAGTTCCTCCCCTGAAAGTACTTCAGGATATTGATCACTTTGGTGCAGAAAGAGTCATAGGAGGTTTCAACTTCTTTGATGATTTTGTCCATCTTTTTTGTTATGGAGTTGAATGCACTGATTCCTTGCCTCTTTGTGGCTCCCATGTCCATCTTGAGCTTAGCTACATTTTTACACGTTTCTTTAGTGACCTCCCTGATCTTGTCGACCTATCCTTTCTTTGCCATGAGCATGGGTTTTACCCCATCTAGTCCTTGTTGAATTTGTTGTAAGCTGTTGGTGGTAGTCAACTGAGACTTTGTTGGTTCAATGGTTGGCTCAACCTGTACTGGAGTGCTTCCAGTCTTGGCACGTCTGACCCATCCATCTTCACTTAAAGTATAGCCGATCATAGCAAAGGGTGTCTTATCATAGGTGCTTGAGATATACTTGGGGGAGAAGGGTGCCAGATCAACCTTCATGACTTCAAGAATATGTGAGATAAGCAGACCATAAGGTAAACAAGTGGCACAGGAAGATATGTCCTTGATACTTTCAAGCATATACTAACAAATCCACACAAACCAGTCAAGCCTTTTGTTATTCACAAGACAATGTAGGACAAAGATATCCCTAGTGGTTAAAGTGCTGAAAGACCTAGTCCTAGGAAGGAGAGTAGCAATCATGTGAGCTAACGCACAATGTTTAAACTTAAGACATTTAGGCCCAATGTCAGGGGGGTTTTCAAATAGAAAAACTTTTGCATTGTCTAAGGACACTTCAAAATCTTTTGTCCAGGAGTTTTGACCAAACACATCATACCCATGAAACTTAGTAGAAAAAATCTTCTCAAATTGATAAGCATCAAGAACAATACGAGTACCTAGGACCATTGATTCCAAGTCATCTTTGTCATTAATAAACAAATTTTCATAAAACATCCTCACGGGTTCTTCATACACAGAATTTCCAATAGTATCAAACAGAGGAGAAAGGAGTTAAAAATCAAATGTTGAAATCACATCACAGTGAATATTTTTCATAAGAGAGAGACTTACATAGTGTTCATAAGCCATAGATGTTTACTTATAAGACTCAAACCTTGATTTCTCGGTTGGACCATAGAAGTTCAATTTATCCTCTAGCCCAAAATCAGTACTTTCCACTTTCCCTTTCTCGCATGCAGGTTTTTTAGGGGTTTGATCCATGGATCTCTTTCCCGCTTTTTTCTGGCATAGAGTTAGATACTCCGATGTGTAACTACTCTCATTATCAATTTTGAGAAGGTCTGAGTCAAGGGATGATTCAAGGTCAACGGGCTTTTTAGGGTTTTGGGACTTTTGTAACCGTCTGCTTTGTCTTATGGTAGTAGAGGATGAGAGGTTTCTCTTAGCCATGGTAGTGGAGTTGGTTAAAAGTGATGAAGAATGGAATAAGAGGGGGTACTTAACTAAGCTGTTGGAAGATTGAAGGGAGTTAGAGGAAGGGTTAGGTTCAGATTGAAGTGACACTTCTGAGGGGTTGCTTTGGCGGCACCAATGGCAGGTAATAATGACATTCACAAAAAATTAATCAAACCCATCAATTAAGAAAACTCAAAAAAGAATTAAGATATTTCGCAAATATGTAAAAGATTTTTACGGAATAGGCAAAACACCAATCTTATTACGCAGTAGACAAAAACGTTCTTCCAAAAGAGATTCTGTATAAATATCAGCAAGTTAAGACTCGGTGCTAATAACTTCTTACATAATATCACCTTTAGCAAAATGATCGCAAATAAAATGATGCTTAATTTCTATATGCTTTGCCTGGAATGATGCACAGAATTTTTTGATAGACATATAGCACTCGTGTTATCACAAAAAATAAGAGTAGAAGAAGGATTTAAATCATAATCAAGAAGTTGATGTATAATCCAAAGAATTTGAGTGCAACAGCTTCCAACAGCTAAATACTCTGCTTCAGTAGTTGACAAGGCAACAAAAAAAAATTTCATGCTATGCAGAAAATTAGTGCATTTACCAGTAGTTGGCAAGTCCCACTAGTGTTTTTCCTATCGTCCTATCACCCACGAATTCTGCATCTGAAAAGCCTTTTAGATCAAAATTGTTAGAGTGGCCATACCATAAACCTAATTTCAGTGATTCCAATGAGGTATCTAATGATGCGTTTAACTGCAGTCAAATGAAATTCTGTTGGAGCCGACTGAAATCTTGCACACTTACAAATGCTGAACATTATATCTGGTTGACTAGTCATGAGATATAGTAGAGATCCAATCATTCCCCTATACATAGTTTCATCAACACTTTTCCCATTTTTGTCCTCTTCAAGAGATGTTGACGGACTCATTGGAGTTCCACTGGGTTTTGCATTCTCCATTCCAAACCTTTTTATGAGCTCCTTGGTGTACTTGGTTTGGCTAATGAAGATTCCTTTGGATGATTTCTTGATTTGTAATCCAAGAAAAAAAGTCAGCTCTCCCATCATTCTCATTTCGAATTCTCCTTTCATAATATGAGCAAATTATTCACACAATACAGAGTTAGAACTTTCAAAAATAATATCATCTACATAAATTTGAGTAATAAGATTATCTGAATTTGAACGCTTAATAAATAGAGTTGTGTCAATATTACCTCGTTTGAAGCCATGATTTAATAGAAAGGAGCTTAGTCTTTCATAACAGGCTCAGGGGGCTTGTTTGAGTCCGTATAGGGATTTTGACAACTTGAAGACATGGTTTGGGAGACTGTTGTTTACAAACCTAGGAGGTTGTTTCACATACACTTCTCCAGAGATATATCATTTACGAAGGCGCTTTTTACATCCATTTAAAATAGTCTGAATCCCTTATGAGCAGCAAAGGCAAGTCGTATTTGAATGCATTCTAATCTTTCCACAGGAGCAGATGTTTTATCGTAGTCGATTCCTTCTTGCTGTGAGTAACCTTTGGCGACTAGTCTTACTTTGTTACAAACTACATGGCCAGATCCATTTATCTTATTTCTGAAAACCCATTTAGCTCCTACCATAGATGCATTAGATGGTTTTGGAACTAGGTCAAATACTTTATTCCTTTCAAACTGATCAAGTTCATCTTTCATAGCTTTGACTCAGTAGTCATCTTTAAGAGCTTCATCAATCTTTTTTGGCTCAAATTGTGATATTAAGGACACGTGAGAGTTGAGCTTTTGAGATTTCTGGTATTAATACCTTCCTATGGATTTCTAGTGATGAACTTATGGGGATATCCAGGTTCACTTTTTCATTCATTTGGGACAGTTGTGACTAGTTTCTTTTCCATTGGAGTTGACTGTTCAACAGAAGATGAGTCTTGGTTTTCCGTGTGATCCTTAATTGACTAATGTTGTTGATTAGTCGCTTCACATGATAGTCCTTTCCTGTGAGAACATACTTTGGGACAATGGAGTTTGTAGAGGTTCAGCTGGTTCTGGTGCACTGTTCTTGCATTTGCGAGGTTTTTATCGCATTTGCGAGATCATTCTCGCTTTTGCAAAGATGGGCTGGGGTGGGGGAATTTGCATTTGCGATCAAACTGTCTCTTTTGTGAAGTCACCAAGCTCGGATTTGTGAGACTTTTGTCGCATTTGCGACGCAAACAGTGTTCGTTGGGCTTCGCATATACGATGCGAATTTTGCATTTGCAACCATCGCATTTGCAACCCACTTGTCGCAAATGCGACATCTAGGCTGTTATTAAGACTTCATTTTGGAAATTAGCCCATTTCTCTCACATTTTCATTTGATTGGGTGATTTTTGGAGCTTTTGAAGGCAAGATTTTCATCATCTATTGCAAGGTAAGTAATTTCACATATTATAAGTTAATTACATGGATTCTATAAGGATATAACATGAAAATTATGGAAAACTGTGGGATTTTTGAAGAAAAAACTAGAAATCGTATTTTTGGATTTTAACCACGAAAATGGACATGGAATTAGGAATAAATTATATATTTGAGTTCGTGGTGTTATGTGTAATGTTTATCTTCGAAAATTTTCAGAATCCGAGCACGTAGGCTCAAGGGTTGACTTTGTTGACTTTTCGAGCGGAGTTAGGAATTGTTATAAATTGACTAATTATGAGTAGTAGAGTATATTTTTATTGGTTTGCCATTGTTTGACTAGTTTCAGATCGATGGGCATCGGTTGAGGTGTTAGAGAGGCGTCAGAACTGGTTATGGAACTTCGGAGCAAGATAAGTCTCCTGTCTAACCTTGTGAGGGGGAATTTACCCCATAGGTGTTATATCTATTATGTGATACATGTTGTGGGAGTTGCACACGTATGAGGTGATGAGTGTCCGTGCGTATGCTGATTCCTGATTATGCCGGGGTAGACTTAGGTTCATGCCATGTTTTAATTGTACTATCTGAGTTATCATTGCCTGTTTAATTCCTTTATTTGTGTTATGACCTGAGACTAGGCTTGCGTGGAGTGATAGACTCATTATTGTAGAGATTTGACAAGCTACTTGATTAGCCGCGGAATAATTGTGCTTCCCTTACGAATTTCTCCCGCTTTGTACGTTTTCATCGAAAAGCTTCCTTAAGTTTCATAACTCACATGTATATTCATGAATGGGGTCAAGGACCCGTTAAAGATTCTTATTCTAATAGGATCGGGTCGTTCTCCTCGGCAGTATCTTATTCTTATGGGATCGGGTTATTCGCCTCGGCAATATCATATTCTTATGGGATCGGACCGTTCACCTCGGCAGTATCATATTCTTATGGGATCGGATCGTTCGCCTCAGTAGTATCATATTCTAATGGGATTGGGCCGTTCGCCTCGGCAGTATCATATTCGTATGGGATCGGGCCGTTCGCCACGGCAGTATCATATTCTTATGGGATCGGACCGTTCGCCTCTACAGTATCATGTATCATACTCTTTGGGATCCGGTTGTTAGCCTCGGCAGTATCATGTATCATACTCTTATGGGATCGGGTCGTTTGCCTTAGCATTTCTATAAATACTCTTATGGGATCGTGTTGTTCACCTCGGCAACTTCATGAAACACTCTTATAAGATCGGGCCGATCACCTCGGCAGAATCGTACGTAATATTAACAAAAAGCCAGCGTATCCATGAGTTTTTCTAATTTGAATTGTGATGACCTATCTGGTGGGGACCATTTTATATATAATTCGGATGAGGAGGTAACCGTTAATTGAGAGCTTGCGTTTACTGTTCAGAGGAAGATTGTATCACGTACCTATATTTGTTTACACTATTTATTTACTATGCCTCATACTTGTTTACTTTCTACTACACTTGATTTATTGGATCACTAGTAAGTGTTGATGTCGACCCCTCGTCACTATTTCTCCGGGTTAGGCTAGATACTTACTGGGTATGCATTGGTTTACGTACTCATACTATACTTCTACACTTATTGTGCAGGTATATATTTCTGGTGGTCTTTTTGGCGCAAAGGCACGGCTATTGCAAGGACTTTACGGTGAGCTGTATTCCATGTTCTGATCTGCAGCATACAAAGTCTCCACCAGAATTATTTACATTTTCCTGTCTAACTTGTATTCCAGGCAAATGTTGTATTGTTATTATACCTTCTAGTAGATGCTCATGCACTTGTAACACCGGGTTTTGGGGGTGTTATAGAATTTGTTTATGGATTGTTTTATATTGATACACTTTTACTCATTATTTTAATTAAATTGTACGTTACTATGATTTATTTTAACGCGCTGACCTTTCTATCTAAATAAGATTCATGATTTTAAAAATAATAAAATGAATAATTAAGTGTTGTCTTGCCTAACGGTGACGTTGGGCGCCATCACGGCCTATAGTGGATTTTGGGTCATGACATTAATCCCTCAAGAAAGTTGTCTAAGAGATTCATCATCGGAAAAAGTCCAAACTTTTTCAAAAAAATATTTGATTTTTTTCATATTTTTATACTAACTCTAGCTACTATACTAATCCTAAGACTAACTAATCACTAATAAAATAATTTTAAAAAACTACAGATTATTCACAAACATCAAATACAGAAAGTCAGTCCCCCACCCCATACTTGGTGGGGTATAAAGTGTGTTCAATATTCTCCAACAATAGGGTAGCAATAAAGTGTGTTCAATTACTACCTCGTGTCACGCAATCAAAACAACCAAGTCGTCGAAATCCCACACTTAAAACCCTCCCAAATAATGTACTTCAAATTCTTAACTAGGAAAATTTGAAAATTAGAAAAACGTGGGGGTTGAAGGGGGACGGGATAGTGGAGAGAAGTGGGAAGAGAATCAAAAAGAAAAAGAAAGAAGAAAAAAATCATACTTGTGTTCTTGTAGAGAGAAGAGGAGCACGAGAGTGAGAAACAGAAAACCGCAAAGTTGTACTGTATGCAGGAACGACTCATCCTAACAGTAAAAATTCACATCATGAAAGAACCTCTTCTTGATCTTACATTAGATCTCTGAAGGGAATAACTCTACTTACTATGTAGTTCACATAATCCGCGTACCATAGGGCATGATCATGCATGATGGCAAAAAGTTGCATATCAGGAAATGTCTCCTTAATTTTTCCACCTTCTTCCATATGCTCATGGTTCTCCAATCGAGACAAGTAATCTGCCACTTGGTCTGTACCTATCCAATCTCGTATTTCTAAGTCAAATTCCTGCAACAATAAAATCTAGCGCATCAATCTAGATTTAGATTCCTTTTTTAAAAACATACACCTGATTGTTGCATGATCACTGTGGGCTATGACTTTGGTTACCACAAAGTAGGCTCAAAATTTCTTGAATGCCCACACAACCGCCAACAACTCCTTCTAGATGGTGGTGTAATTTAATCTTGAATCATCAAGAGTCTTACTCGCATAGTATATGGAGTGAAACATTTTTTTCTTTCTTTGGCCCAACACGGCGCCAATGGGTGGTCACTTGCATCACGCAAAAGTTCAAACGGCAAGGACCAATCTAGTGCCACAATGATTGGCGCAGCCACCAACCTCTTCTTGAGCTCATCAAACACTTTAAGACAGGCCTCATCAAATTTGAATACCACGTCCTTTTCGAGCAACCTGCACAAGGGAGTAGCACTTTTAGATAAATCTTTAATAAAGCATCTATAAAAACCTACATGTCCCAAGAAACTCCAAAAATCCTTCACAGATATGGGTGATGGCAATCTGGCGATTGCCTCCACCTTAGCCTTGTCAACTTCAATCCCACTCTTTGAAACTCTATGCCCCAAAACAATGCCCTCTTGCACCATAAAATGAATTTTTCCCAATTTAGAACCAAATTTATTTCTTCACATTGTGCTAAGACCTTAGACAAATTCTTCAAGCAATCATCATAAGACGACCAAAAAATTAAAAGTCATCCATGAAGACTTCTACAAACTTTTCTACCATATCAGTAAAAATAGCCATCATGCACCTCTAGAAAGTGGTTGTGTATTGCAAAGTCCGAATGACATCTTCTTAAAAGCTGAAGTACCATAAGGGAATGTAAATATTATTTTCTTTTGATCCTCTAGAGCTATAACAATCGGGTTGTACCCCGAATATCCATCAAAGAAGCAGTTATACTCATGTCCAACAAGCCTGTCCAACATCTGATCAATATTGGGAGGGAAAAGTGATTCTTGCGTATAGCCTCGTTGAGATTCCTATAATCAATAATGACTCTCCACCCCATCATAGTTCGAGTAGGAATTAGATTATTTTTCTTATTTTTCACAATAGTCATCGCGCCTTTTTAGGTACACATTACACAGGACTCATCCAATTACTATCTGAAATAGTGAAGATGACCTCAGCATCCAGCCACTTGATTATCTCTTCTACCTCCTTCATAATGGTATTTAGCCTCATTTGTTGTTCAACACTTGGACAATGTCCATCTTCCAAAAAAATATTATGCATGCAAAACAATGGATTTATTCCTTTGATATCTGCAATGGTCTACCCAATAGCTTTCTTATGCTTACAAAGCACTCTTGATAGATTTTATTCTTTCAAAGTAGTCAAGCTAGATGAAATGATCACTGGCAGTGTTTCAGCATTTCCCAAGTAAGCATAGCATATGTGCGTCGGTAAAGGCTTAAGCTCCAATTTCGAGGCTTTTTCAATAGATGGTTTAAGAGGAGCCAATGTCAATGATCGATCCAACTCCTCAAATATTCCAAGCCCGTGAACATACCTGAATGCCATGTTAATAACTTTCTCAACTTCCTCCACCAACTCATCTTCACTTTCTTCCTCATCCCCCAGTAAAGCTCGTTCAAGAGGTCCGCCGGACTCACATACGGTATCACCGTAGTCACATCATTCTCCATAACAGAAATTATGGCTAGCTCTTCATAGTGTACTGGAAACTTGTCTGCTCTGTAAACATTAAAACCCTCCACCCGATCACTCACTCTCATTGTCATTTGCCCTTCACAAACATCAATAGCAGTTGGGAATATGGCTAGTAATGGTTGCTCCAAAATAAATGGGACTTCTTGATCAGACTCATAGTCCAAGATAATAAAATCATCAGGAAGTATCAAAGACTCACTTGGACTAACACATCTTCTATCACCCCTTCTAGGGTAGCTAGAGATCGATCTGCTAATTGCAATGTCACTATGGTGGGTCTAGGATCACTCAATCCCAATTATCTGAATAGAGATAGCGGCATCATATTTATGCTCGCTCCATGATCACATAAAGCTCTTCCAAATGAATGCTTACCAATCAAGATCTGACTAGTGAAACTCCCTAGGTCCTTTAACTTATGAGGTAACTTGCTTTAGATTCATGAACTACAATCTTTTGTGAGTTTCACAATTTCAAACACAGCTAACCTCACTTTGTTCGGCACGATGTTTTTGATATATTTTGCGTATTTGGGAACTTCCTACAAGATATCTACCAAAGGAATATTGATTTGTACTTGCCTCAGAATATCCAAAAATTTCTTGTATGAAGCATTATCCTTCACTTTTTGCAATATTTAGGGGAACGGCGATGGTGGCTTAGCTACTATAGGTGATGGTGGCTTCGTCACCCCCTCTTTTGCCAGGCCTTTCTTCTATAATTTCTTCTGATGCCTCATCTTCCATATTAACCTATTTTTTCGCAAAACTAACTTGTTTCTTATTTTTGAATGGAACTTCCACCAACTCTCTTCAATTATGCAGTGTCACAATATAAACATGGGCCTTGGGATTAGCTTCGGTGTCACTTGGAAGGGCCTCAGCTGGCCGAGTATTTTGGGCACTAGCAAGTTACCCCATTTGGCATCCAAGATTTTGAATATTTGTTGCTTGATTATGATTGTCAATCATTATCTTCTTTAGCATCTATTCAATATTACCCATTGGGTTGATGGGTTGTTCAACCTCTGGTGGTATCAGAGCCAGCCCATCCTTTCGGAGGGAGGAGCAGTTTACCAAATATGTCTGAGTCATTTCCATCATCGTCTTCCTTAGCAAAAATGAATATGTCCCCTACTCTGTATAAAACCCTGTCCAAAAAATATGATTACCTCTATGAAGTAGATATCCTACCAGATGAACAAAAGGTGTCTTCCACCGAACTACCTCTTATAAACCCTTACTCAGCCTTCGCCAAAAAATCATTTGCACCCTGGACACAAATTCGTTCCCTTGTCCAGCACAGACCAAAAGGAGTCAAGGAATATGTTGCTGCCTCAAAACTTGACAGCATCTTATTCTTGCCACTCGAGAGGAACAATTTATCACACTTCAAATACCAGATGATTTTCTCAGGCAATGGAGAGATCATGGGTTTACCCATATTCATTTTGGTGCTATCTGAATCGCTTTAACATATCACGGAAGAAAAGGTCAACCTGTTGTAGCTCGACTTTCTCTTCTAGATACAAGATACTTGGAGTACCAACAGCAAATTTGGGTACTGCAGAAGTTACCTTGAATGCTGGGACAGTTTTCATCACAATCTTTCCAAATTTCAACATGTCCCTTTATGATCCATACCTAACCGAAGCACTAAAAATCCAAGTCCAAATCCAAGGAGCCCCTCAAGCCAAAGATTCCATCCAAGCCACTCTTCATCACCAGATGGCATGGCGAGTCCAAAATCATGCCATGGATCTTTGCCTTCCCGGAGGAGAAAATGCCTTACTCCTAAATATTGATGCTACCAAAGGAAAAACACCGTGTGCACCCAAATACCCAGACAAATTTCAAGAGATGAACTTGTCAAAATTCTTCCTGATTCCTGGATCATAAATTATGAAAAGTTAAGAGAACCGGAGGAATCCCTACAATCTGGTGAACCAACTTTTACCAAAAGAACCATTCCCGCCTCAAAAAACCCAATAAAACCATTTTTTCTTGCCAAATGATCCAACCCAAAGACACAACAGGTACATGCCCTGAAATTGATGGAGAACTCTTTTGGAATATACAAAGCATCATGGAAGAACACGATTGGTGTCAAAGTTTTGACAAAAATGGAACAAATACTTGGTGGTTCAAATGCCCCTTTACGGGACACTGCCCTTGGGATCTTGATTGCGACTGTCAAGACTGTTTGGACGATCCAAATGGAGAATATGATGAACACCACCAACGACATGGAGAAAGGTTCGGCCTCAACAAAACCAAACCAAAATCCAAGAAAAAGGGGAAAAGCACTGAAAAACAATTTCGAGCCAGATATGAAAATAAAGACCCTTCAATTGGCTCATTAAGTCGTCCAGGTAAATATGAATTTCTTGTTAGTTACAAATGCCAGTAATGGCCAAAATTACCAGAAAAATTCACCCCAAGTTGGGAGGATAGTGAAACTACACCCAAACCCAAATC
>MCJB01049668.1:33742-62408 GCA_002018475.1 Nicotiana obtusifolia
TAAAACCATCTTTACTTGCCAAATGATTCAACCTAAAGATACAACAGATACATACCCTGAACCTGATAGAGAGCTCTTTTGGAATATACAAAGCATCATGGAAGAACATGACTGGTGCCAAAGTTTTGACAAAAATGGAAAGAATACTTGGTGGTTCAAATGCCCCTTTACGGGACACTGCCCCTAGGATCTTGATTGCGACTTTCAAGACTATTTAGAAGATCCAAATGGAAAATATGATGAACACCACCAACGTCATGGGGAAAGGTTCGGCCTCAACATAATCAAACCAAAATCCAAGCAAAAGGGGAAAACCACTGAAAAGCAATTTCAAGCCAGATATGAATAGCCGTCCCTTATGGGTTGTTGAAGACAGCCCCCTTTTGTAGGAAAACTTTCGTACCTATGATTTAGCTTGCTTTCACGGAGTCTCTTACTTTGTTCCTCGTACAGTGGTATCAGAGCCAGCCCATCTTTTCGGAGGGAGGAACAGTTTACTAAATATGTATGAGTCATTTCCATCATCCTCTTCCTTAGCAAAAATGAATATGTCCCCTACTCTGTATAAAACCCTGTCAAAAAAATATGATTACCTCTATGAAGTAGATATCCTACCAGATGAACAAAAAGTATCCTCCACTGAACTACCTCTCATAAACCCCTACTCAGCTTTCGCCAAAAAATTATTTGCACCCTGGACCCAAATTCGTTTCCTAGTCCAACATAGACCAAAAGGAGCCAAAGAATATGTTGTTGCCTCAAAACTTGACCAGCATCCTATTCTTACCACTCGAGAAGAACAATTACTCACTCTTCAAACCCCAGATGATTTTCTCAGGCAATGAAGAGATCATGGTTTTACCTATATCCATTTTGGTGCTATCCGAATCGCTTTAACATATCACGGAAGAAAAGGTCAACCTGTTGTAGCTCGACTTTCTCTTCTAGATACAAGATACTTGGAGTACCAACAGCAAATTTGGGTACTGCAGAAGTTACCTTGAATGCTGGGACAGTTTTCATCACAATCTTTCCAAATTTCAACATGTCCCTTTATGATCCATACTTAACCGAAGCACTAAAAATCCAAGTCCAAATTCAAGGAGTCTCTCAAACTAAAGATTCCAACCAAGCCTCTCTTCACCACCAAATGGCGTGGCGAGTCCAAAATCATACCATGGATCTTTGCCTTCCCGGAGGAGAAAATGCTTTACTCTTAAATATTGATGCTACCAAAGGAAACACCATATGCACCCAAATACCCAGACAAATTTCAAGAGATGAACTTGTCAAAATTCTTCCTGATTCCTGGATCATAAATTATGAAAAGTTAAGAGAACCGGAGGAATCCCTACAATCTGGTGAACCAACTTTAACCAAAAGAAATGACAAAACCGTTTGCATAAGCTTTGACCATTCCCACCTCTAAAAACCCAATAAATCCATCTTTACTTGCCAAATGATTCAACCAAAAGATACAACAGATGCATACCCTGAACCTGATAGAGAGCTCTTTTGGAATATACAAAGCATCATGGAAGAACATGACTGGTGTCAAAGTTTTGACAAAAATGGAAAGAATACTTGGTGGTTCAAATGCCCCTTTACGGGACACTGCCCTTAGGATCTTGATTGCGACTGTCAAGACTGCTTAGAAGATCCAAATGGAGATTATGATGAATACCACCAACGTCATGGAGAAAGGTTCGGCCTCAACATAACCAAACCAAAATCCAAGAAAAAGGGAAAAACCAATGAAAAGCAATTTCAAGCCAGATATGAATAGCCGTCCCTTATGGGTTGTTGAAGACAGCCCCCTTTTGTAGGAAAACTTTCGTACCTATGATTTAGCTTGCTTTCACGGAGTCTCTTGCTTTGTTCCTCGTACAGTGGTATCAGAGCCAGCCCATCCTTTCGGAGGGAGGAACAGTTTACTAAATATGTCTGAGTCATTTCCATCATCCTCTTCCTTAGCAAAAATGAATATGTCTCCTACCCTGTATAAAACCCTGTCAAAAAAATATGATTACCTCGATGAAGTAGATATCCTCCCCGATGAACAAAAAGTATCCTCCACTGAACTACCTCTCATAAACCCCTACTCAGCTTTCGCCAAAAATTCATTTGCACCTTGGACCCAAATTCGTTGCCTAGTCCAGCATATACCAAAAGAAGCCAAAGAATATGTTGCTGCCTCAAAACTTGACTAGCATCCTATTCTTGCCACTCGAGAAGAACAATTACTCACTCTTCAAATCCTAGATGATTTTCTCAGGCAATGGAGAGATCATGGTTTTACCCATATCCATTTTGGTGCCATCCGAATCGCTTTAACATTTCACGGAAGAAAAGGTCAACCTGTTGTAGCTCGACTTTCTCTTCTAGATACAAGATACTTGGAGTACCAACAAGCAAATTTGGGTACTGCAGAAGTTACCCTGAATGTTGGGACTGTCTTCGTAACAATCTTTTAAAATTTCAACATGTCCCTTTATGATCCATGCATAACCGAAGCACTAAAAATCCAAGTCCAAATTCAAGGAGCCCCTCAAACCAAAGACTCCATCCAAGCCACTCTTCATCACCAAATGGCGTGGCGAGTCCAAAATCATGCCATGGATCTTTGCCTTCCCGGAGGAGAAAATGCTTTACTCTTAAATATTGATGCAACCAAAGGAAACACCATGTGCACCCAAATACCTAGACAAATTTCAAGAGATGAACTTGTCAAAATTCTTCCTGATTCCTGGATCACAAATTATGAAAAGTTAAGAGAACCGGAGGAACCCTACAATCTGGTGAACCAACTTTTACCAAAAGAAATGAAAAAACCGTTTGCATAAGCTTTGAGCATTCCCACCTCAAAAAACCCAATAAAACCATCTTTACTTGCCAAATGATTCAACCTAAAGATACAACAGATACATACCCTGAACCTGATAGAGAGCTCTTTTGGAATATACAAAGCATCATGGAAGAACATGACTGGTGCCAAAGTTTTGACAAAAATGGAAAGAATACTTAGTGGTTCAAATGCCCCTTTACGGGACACTGCCCCTAGGATCTTGATTGCGACTTTCAAGACTATTTAGAAGATCCAAATGGAAAATATGATGAACACCACCAACGTCATGGGGAAAGGTTCGGCCTCAACATAATCAAACCAAAATCCAAGCAAAAGGGGAAAACCACTGAAAAGCAATTTCAAGCCAGATATGAATAGCCGTCCCTTATGGGTTGTTGAAGCCAGCCCCCTTTTGTAGGAAAACTTTCGTACCTATGATTTAGCTTGCTTTCACGGAGTCTCTTGCTTTGTTCCTCGTACAGTGGTATCTGAGCCAGCCCATCCTTTCGGAGGGAGGAACAGTTTACTAAGTATGTCTGAGTCATTTCCATCATCCTCTTCCTTAGCAAATTTGAATATGTCTCCTACCCTGTATAAAACCCTGTCCAAAAAATATGATTACCTCGATGAATTAGATATCATCCCCGATGAACAAAAAGTATCCTCCACTGAACTACCTCTCATAAACCCCTACTCAGCTTTCGCCAAAAAATCATTTGCACCCTGGACCCAAATTCGTTGCCTAGTCCAACACAGACCAAAAGGAGCCAAAGAATATGTTGCTGCCTCAAAACTTGACCAGCATCCTATTCTTGCCACTCGAGAAGAACAATTACTCACTCTTCAAACCCCAGATGATTTTCTCAGGCAATGGAGAGATCATGGTTTTACCCATATCCATTTTGGTGCCATCCGAATCGCCTTAACATATCACGGAAGAAAAGGTCAACCTGTTGTAGCTCGACTTTCTCTTCTAGATACGTGATACTTGGAGTACCAACAAGAAAATTTGGGTACTGCAGAAGTTACCCTGAATGTTGGGACTGTCTTCGTAACAATCTTTTGAAATTTCAACAGGTCCCTTTATGATCCATACTTAACCGAAGCACTAAAAATCCAAGTCCAAATTCAAGGAGTCCCTCAAACTAAAGATACCAACCAAGCCACTCTTCACTACCAAATGGCGTGGCGAGTCCAAAATCATACCATGGATCTTTGCCTTCCCGGAGGAGAAAATGATTTACTCTTAAATATTGTTGCTACCAAAGGAAACACCATGTGCACCCAAATACCCAGACAAATTTCAAGAGATGAACTTGTCAAAATTCTTCCTGATTCCTGGATCATAAATTATGAAAAGTTAAGAGAACCGGAGGAATCCCTACAATCTGGTGAACCAACTTTTACCAAAAGAAATGACAAAACCGTTTGCATAAGCTTTGACCATTCCCACCTCAAAAAACCCAATAAATCCATCTTTACTTGCCAAATGATTCAACCCAAAGATACAACAGATGCATACCCTGAACCTGATAGAGAGCTCTTTTGGAATATACAAAGCATCATGGAAGAACATGACTGGTGTCAAAGTTTTGACAAAAATGGAAAGAATACTTGGTGGTTCAAATGCCCCTTTACGGGACACAGCCCTTAGGATCTTGATTGCGACTGTCAAGACTGTTTAGAAGATCCAAATGGAGATTATGATGAATACCACCAACGTCATGGGAAAAGGTTCGGCCTCAACATAACCAAACCAAAATCCAAGAAAAAGGGGAAAACCACTGAAAAGCAATTTCAAGCCAGATATGAATAGCCGTCCCTTATGGGTTGTTGAAGCCAGCCCCCTTTTGTAGGAAAACTTTCGTACCTATGATTTACCTTGCTTTCACGGAGTCTCTTGCTTTGTTCCTCGTACAGTGGTATCAGAGCCAGCCCATCCTTTCGGAGGGAGGAACAGTTTACTAAATATGTCTGAGTCATTTCCATCATCCTCTTCCTTAGCAAAAATGAATATGTCTCCTACCCTGTCCAAAAAATATGATTACCTCGATGAAGTAGATATCCTCCCCGATGAACAAAAAGTATCCTCCACTGAACTACCTCTCATAAACCCATACTCAGCTTTCGCCAAAAAATCATTTGCACCCTGGACCCAAATTCGTTGCCTAGTCCAGCATATACCAAAAGGACCCAAAGAATATGTTGCTGCCTCAAAACTTGACTAGCATCCTATTCTTGCCACTCGAGAAGAACAATTACTCACTCTTCAAATCCCAGATGATTTTCTCAGGCAATGGAGAGATCATGGTTTTACCCATATCCATTTTGGTGCCATCCGAATCGCCTTAACATATCACGGAAGAAAAGGTCAACCTGTTGTAGCTCGACTTTCTCTTCTAGATACATGATACTTGGAGTACCAATAAGCAAATTTGGGTACTGCAGAAGTTACCCTGAATGTTGGGACTGTCTTTGTAACAATCTTTTCAAATTACAACATGTCCCTTTATGATCCATACTTAACCGAAGGACTAAAATCCAAGTCCAAATTCAAGGAGCCCCTCAAACAAAAGATTCCATCCAAGACACTCTTCATCACCAAATGGCGTGGCGAGTCCAAAATCATGCCATGGATCTTTGCCTTCCCCGAGGAGAAAATGCTTTACTCTTAAATATTGATGCTACCAAAGGAAACACCATGTGCACCCAAATACCCAGACAAATTTCGAGAGATGAACTTGTCAAAATTCTTCCTGATTCCTGGATCACAAATTATGAAAAGTTAAGAGAACCGGAGGAATCCCTACAATCTGGTGAACCAACTTTTACCAAAAGAAATGAAAAAACTGTTTGCATAAGCTTTGCCCATTCCCACCTCAAAAAACCCAATAAAACCATCTTTACTTGCCAAATGATTCAACCTAAAGATACAACAGATAGATACACTGAACCTGATAGAGAGCTCTTTTGGAATATACAAAGCATCATGGAAGAACATGACTGGTGTCAATGTTTTAACAAAAATGGAAAGAATACTTGGTGGTTCAAATGCCCCTTTACGGGACACTGCCCCTAGGATCTTGATTGCGACTGTCAAGACTGTTTAGAAGATCCAAATGGAAAATATGATGAGCACCACCAACGTCATGGGGAAAGGTTCGTCCTCAACATAATCAAAGCAAAATCCAAGAAAAAGGGGAAACAACTGAAAAGCAATTTCAAGCCAGATATGAATAGCCGTCCCTTATGGGTTGTTGAAGACAACCCCCTTTTGTAGGAAAACTTTCGTACCTATGATTTAGCTTGCTTTCACGGAGTCTCTTACTTTGTTCCTCGTACAGTGGTATCAGACCCAACCCATCTTTTCGGAGGGAGGAACAGTTTACTAAATATGTCTGAGTCATTTCCATCATCCTCTTCCTTAGCAAAAATGAATATGTCTCCTACCCTGTATAAAACCCTGTCAAAAAAATATGATTACCTCGATGAAGTAGATATCCTCCCCGATGAACAAAAAGTATCCTCCACTGAACTACCTCTCATAAACCCATACTCAGCTTTCGCCAAAAAATCATTTGCACCCTGGACCCAAATTCGTTGCCTAGTCCAACACAGACCAAAAGGAACCAAAGAATATGTTGCTGCCTCAAAACTTGACCAGCACCCTATTCTTGCCACTCGAGAAGAACAATTACTCACTCTTCATACCCCAGATGATTTTCTCAGGCAATGGAGAGATCATGGTTTTACCCATATCCATTTTGGTGCCATCCGAATCGCTTTAACATTTCACGGAAGAAAAGGTCAACCTGTTGTAGCTCGACTTTCTCTTCTAGATACAAGATACTTGGAGTACCAACAAGCAAATTTGGGTATTGCAGAAGTTACCCTGAATGTTGGGACTATCTTCGTAACAATCTTTTAAAATTTCAACATGTCCCTTTATGATCCATGCATAACCGAAGCACTAAAAATCCAAGTCCAAATTCAAGGAGCCCCTCAAACCAAAGACTCCATCCAAGCCACTCTTCATCACCAAATGGCGTGGCGGGTCCAAAATCATGCCACGGATCTTTGCCTTCCCGGAGGAGAAAATGCTTTACTCTTAAATATTAATGCTACAAAAGGAAACACCATGTGCACCCAAATACCCAGATAAATTTCAAGAGATGAACTTGTCAAAATTCTTCCTAATTCCTGGATCACAAATTAGGAAAGTTAAGAGAACCGGAGGAATCCCTACAATCTGGTGAACCAACTTTTACCAAACGAAATGACAAAACCGTTTGAATAAGCTTTGACCATTCCCACCTCAAAAAACCCAATAAATCCATCTTTACTTGCCAAATGATTCAACCCAAAGATACAATAGATACATACCATGAACCTATAGAGAGCTCTTTTGGAATATACAAAGCATCATGGAAAAACATGACTGGTGTCAAAGTTTTGACAAAAATGGAAAGAATACTTGGTGGTTCAAATGCTCCTTTACGGGACACTTCCCTTAGGATCTTGATTGCGACTGTCAAGACTATTTAGAAGATCCAAATGGAGAATATGATGAATACCACCAACGTCATGGGGAAAGGTTCGGCCTCAACATAACCAAACCAAAATCCAAGAAAAAGGGAAAAACCACTGAAAAGCAATTTCAAGCCAGATATGAATAGCCGTCCCTTATGGGTTGTTGAAGCCAGCCCCCTTTTGTAGGAAAAATTTCGTACCTATGATATAGCTTGCTTTCACGGAGTCTCTTGCTTTGTTCCTCGTACAGTGGTATCAGAGCCAGCCCATCCTTTTGGAGGGAGGAACAGTTTACTAAATATGTCTGAGTCATTTCCATCATCCTCTTCCTTCCTTAGCAAAAATGAATATGTCTCCTACCCTGTATAAAACCCTGTCCAAAAAATATGATTACCTCGATGAAGTAGATCTCCTCCCCGATGAACAAAAAGTATCCTCCACTGAACTACCTCTCATAAACCCCTACTCAGCTTTCGCCAAAAAATCATTTGCACCCTGGACCCAAATTCGTTGCCTAGTCCACCACAGACCAAAAGGAGCCAAAGAATATGTTGCTGCCTCAAAACTTGACCAGCATCCTATTCTTGCCACTCGAGAAGAACAATTTCTCACTCTTCAAATCCCAGATGATTTTCTCAGGCAATGGAGAGATCATGGTTTTACCCATATCCATTTTGGTGCCATCCGAATCGCTTTAACATATCACTGAAGAAAAGGTCAACCTGTTGTAGCTCGACTTTCTCTTCTAGATACAAGATACTAGGAGTACCAACAAGCAAATTTGGGTACTGCAGAAGTCACCCTGAATGTTGAGACTGTCTTCGTAACAATCTTTTCAAATTTCAACATGTCCCTTTATGATCCATACTTAACCGAAGCACTTAAAATTCAAGTCCAAATTCAAGGAGCCCTTCAAACCAAAGATTCCATCCCAGCCACTCTTCATCACCAAATGGCGTGGCGAGTCCAAAATCATGCCATGGATCTTTGCCTTTCCGGAGGAGAAAATGCTTTACTCTTAAATATTGATGCTACCAAAGGAAACACCATGTGCACCAAAATACCCAGATAAATTTCAAGAGATGAACTTGTCAAAATTCTTCCTGATTCCTGGATCACAAAATGAAAAGTTAAGAGAACCGGAGGAATCCCTACAATCTGGTGAACCAACTTTTATCAAAAGAAATGACAAAACCGTTTGCATAAGCTTTGACCATTCCTACCTCAAAAAACCCAATAAAACCATCTTTACTTGCCAAATGATTCAACCTAAAGATACAACAGATACACACCCTGAACCTGATAGAGAGCTCTTTTGGAATATACAAAGCATCATGGAAGAACATGACTGGTGTCAAAGTTTTGACAAAAATGGAAAGAATACTTGGTGGTTCAAATGCCCCTTTACGGGACACTGCCCTTAGGATCTTGATTGCGACTGTCAAGACTGTTTAGAAGATCCAAATGGAAAATATGATGAACACCACCAACGTCATGGGGAAAGGTTCGGCCTCAACATAATCAAACCAAAATCCAAGAAAAAGATTGGAAAACCACTGAAAAACAATTTCAAGCAAGATATGAATAGCCGTCCCTTATGGGTTGTTGAAGCCAGCCCCTTTTTTTAGGAAAACTTTCGTACCTATGATTTAGCTTGCTTTCACGGAGTCTCTTGCTTTGTTCCTCGTACAGTAGTATCAGAGCCAGCCCATCCTTTCGGAGGGAGGAACAGTTTACTAAATATGTCTGAGTCATTTCCATCATCCTCTTCCTTAGCAAAAATGAATATGTTTCCTACCCTGTATAAAACCCTGTCCAAAAAATATGATTACCTCGATGAAGTAGATATCCTCCCCGATGAACAAAAAGTATCCTCCACTGAACTACCTCTCATAAACCCCTACTCAGCTTTCGCCAAAAAATCATTTGCACCCTGGACCCAAATTCGTTGCCTAGTCCAACACAGACTAAATGGAACCAAAGAATATGTTGCTGCCTCAAAACTTGACCAGCATCCTATTCTTGCCACTCGAGAAGAACAATTACTCACTCTTCAAATCCTAGATGATTTTCGCAGGCAATGGAGAGATCATGGTTTTACCCATATCCATTTTGGTGCCATCCGAATCCCTTTAACATATCACGGAAGAAAAGGTCAACCTGTTGTAGCTCGAATTTCTCTTCTAGATACAAGATACTTGGAGTACCAACAAGCAAATTTGGGTACTGTAGAAGTTACCCTGAATGTTGGGACTGTCTTCGTAACAATCTTTTCAAATTTCAACATGTCCCTTTATGATCCATACTTAACCGAAGCACTAAAAATCCAAGTCCAAATTCAAGGAGCCCCTCAAACCAAAGATTCCATCCAAGCCACTCTTTATCACCAAATGGCGTGTCGAGTCCAAAATCATGCCATGGATCTTTGCCTTCCCGGAGGAGAAAATGATTTACTCTTAAATATTGATGCTACCAAAGGAAACACCATGTGCACCAAAATACCCAGACAAATTTCAAGAGATGAACTTGTCAAAATTCTTCCTGATTCCTGGATCACAAATTATGAAAAGTTAAGAGAACCGGAGGAATCCCTACAATCTGGTGAACCAACTTTTACCAAAAGAAATGACAAAACCGTTTGCATAAGCTTTGACCATTCCCACCTCAAAAAACCCAATAAAACCATCTTTACTTGCCAAATGATTCAACCTAAATATACAACAGATACGTACCCTGAACCTGATAGAGAGCTCTTTTGGAATATACAAAGCATCATGGAAGAACATGACTGGTGTCAAAGTTTTAACAAAAATGGAAAGAATACTTGGTGGTTCAAATGCCCCTTTATGGGACACTGTCCTTAGGATCTTGATTGCGACTGTCAAGACTGTTTAGAAGATCCAAATGGAGAAAGCGCTCAGCCCTAAAGCAAATTATCCAGCACAATCCAGCGCTTGACAAAGCATGCTGCAAATCTGATCTAATCACCGGATTAGAATGTTCTTGCCACACGTCCAGACGGCAGAAAGAATTCAGGATGTTCAGATGGCCAAAAATTCTAGATGGAAAATTATGATCCAAGAGGCGCACAAAATATTTCTGACGCAAAAGGCCAGGAAATTTTCACAGGAAGGACAGATGCTTTATCTGCCATAAGATTGGACATTTCGAAAAAAATTGTCCCCAATCAAGAAGATCTGTCAAACTCCTTAAAGAGATTGAAGATTACACTGGCATACATCTTGCAAAAGAGGAGGACCTTGAATCCATATTTTCTGTGGATGACAAACCCAATGAAGAAACTATATTCTCTTTCGATATCTATGAAGATCAAGGCAATGATTAGTACCAAATTTCAGAACCAGTGATCGAAGCCCGAGAAGAGATCAATGCTCTCACAGTCGTTCCTCAAGTAGAACTCAAAGTTTATTCATCCAAATGGGATAAACCAGCTCGAGTTATTGCTTTCATCGACACCGAAGCTGCATCCTTACTCATAAATCCTGTTGTTCTCCCTGAAGATCAATAGGTGCGGCATTTCAAGGATTTCAACAATGTTTCAAATTCAATCTTAACCACAACTGTCATTACAAAGCATCTGATCACAACTGAGTTCTTTCCAGCATTGAAGTATACAACCAAGCTGCTAGGATCTGATGTGCCTGGAAAAGATCTTATTATTGGATTCGATATTTACAGGCAACTTAGAGATTAACTCCAGATCAAGGCTAACGTGATAGCTTTTAAAAAAGCAATTCAGACCTTATTCTGAGATTCCAAGGTTATTCCAAATCACCAATGATGAACATATCAAAGAGATTAAGCAGAATCTCATTGAACATTCATGTGCTGAATCCCACAAGGATTTGATGAAGAAAGGAAAAAGCCCATTATGGAAAAACTAAGAGTTTTCTATCAAGCTCCCTTTCAAGAAAAATGAAAACATCAATCCGACAAAAGCAAGTCATTCAGGCATGAATCCAGACATCTTCAGCTTGCAAAGAAAGAATGCGAAGAACTTTTGGAATTTGATCTGATAGAGCCTTCGGATTCACAATGAGCATGCGAAGCATTTTATGTCAACAAAAAAGCTGAGCAGACAAGAGGAAAACTGAGGTTAGTTATTAATTACCAGCCACTAAATCATTTCCTCCAAGATGATAAATTCCCCATCCCAAATAAACTCACTCTTTTCTCCCACTTAGCCAAGGCCAAATATTGTTCCAAGATTGATTTATAATCTTGTTTTTGGAAATTGGGAATATACCCTGAAGAACGACCCAAAACGGGATTTTGCATCCCCGATCATCACTTCCAGTGGAAAGTCATGCCCTTTGGGTTGAAAACTGCACCCTCCTTGTTCCAAAAAGCCATGATAAAAATCTTCCAACCCATCCTCCATACCTCCTTAGTTTACATTGATGACATCTTGTTATTTAGTGATACATTAGAAGAACATGTCAACTTGCTTCGTCAATTCGAGACATTAGTAACACAGTACGGAATCATGTTCTCAGCAAAAAAGATGGTTCTTGCTCAAAAGGAGATTGATATTCTCGGAATGCATTTTGCCCAAGGTGAATACAGTCCAGGACCACATATATGTCAGGAATTACTTAAATTTTCGGACACCAACCTCACAACAAAGCAGATCCAACAGTTCTTGGGTGTAATAAATTATGTAAGAGATTTCATCCCAAATATCTCTACATACATTTCATCCCAAAATGCACCATCATGGGGAGAGAAACAGGATGACGCAGTCAGAAAAATAAAGGAGATATGTAAAAATGTCAATTCTCTCTACATTCCTTTAGATGGAAAAAAGATACTGCAAACTGATGCCAGCCATGAATATTGGAGTGCTGTTCTATTTGGAAAAAAAATGGCCAGCGGAAAATATGCGGATACGCCAGTGGAAAGTTTGAAGATGCCGAGCAACATTATCACTCCACCTTCAAAGAAATTCTTGCAGTAAAGAATGGAATCAAGAAATCCAATTTCTTCCTTATCCATACAGAATTTCTAGTAGAAATGGATATGAAGGCTTTCCCAAAAATGCTCCGGATAAATTCAAAAATTATCCCCAATCCTTAGATTTTCAGATGGGCTCAATGGTTCTCTCCATACAAGTTTCAAGTCAGGCACCTAAGAGGAAAGGATAATATTCTTGCAGATTTTCTATCGCGACGGAAGAATTCTCAAAAAGATTTTCCCCAGCAAAATTGAAGCCAAGTAGCCACATCTTTATGTTTGCAAATACACTGGGAACAAGTTTATTAAAGCCAATAGATCATCCACCGGAGTTGTTCAACCTCATGGATCCCCTTGATCCGTCAATTATTATGGAGAAAAGAACTTATTATGAGCTCCAAGTTTTCCGGAAATATGGAGGATCCATTCCCAAGCCTTGTGGTGTCAATCCAGAATATCCATTCTGCCATATATTCAAAGCTCAAGCCAAGTATTTTTCACAAGAACTACTATGGTTTTTCTGGTACCTATGTCATCAGTATTATCTTTTCATGGAATTCAAATGCAACGTCTTCAAGGATTTTGATACCATTGCACCAGCCCTTAGAGTATTTTTACTATGGTTCAAGCCCAAAAGATATTGGATGAAATGTTTCAGTGATTCCTATGCAGAAAAATATTCATGTTTCATAGGCCGGTGAAGATCATTAATGGAAAAGTCCAGGCGTAAGTAGAGGCATCAATATCCCGTGTCTACTTTATCAATGGAAGAAGAGTATGGGGAGGCACAAAGAATCATTTTTTAGCAAAATAGGTGCATCCCGAAAGAGATATGGCCAAAAGAATGGGCAAGCTGGAATTATACCAATACCCATCCTCACTGAGAAAGAGTCCGAGAAGTAGCAAAAGAATATCAAACACCATATGAAGTCATCCGAGAAAAGATCACTAATGACATTTTCTAATTAAGGTTGCGGATTACATCTCTCAGTCCAAAGGAAAAGGAACATAGCAGAGAAGAACCGTCAAGTTCCAGGCATTACTTCACAAGGTCTTCGAAAAGATGCCTGGAAGACAACTCCATGATCGATAAAGGATAATTATCTTAATCCTTGCTAATCCCACTATAATCCTCCATTACCTACCCAAAAACCCTCAAAAAATATCCTACCCATGCCAAGACAAATTTCCACATCTTTCCATACTATCCGGGCCCCACTTCACCTTGTTTTCACATGCTTCCACATGCCCCCACATGCTTCGTCACATGAAACACAATACTTTCACATGGTGTCACATGCTCCCTCATACTTTCACATGCTACCCCATGTATATTTCACCCCGTTCACATGTTTTCAGGTGTTTTTAGTTGTTTTTGCCTAAGGTCCTTCACATGCCAAGAGGGACCCGCTTGGAGATAAGTTTGCCATGTAGGATAGGTTTGTTTTATCTAGAATGTTTGTCTTGTAATAACCTCCTACTCCTATATAAAGGAGGCCTTGTAGTAGTTGTAGGATCATCTTGGAAAAAATCTAAGAATCATCTTGTACAAAAGCTTAGAATTATCTTGTAATCTTTGTAAATCTCTTGTGATATATTACATGTGAGTTCTTTCTAAATTTCCCTCTTGTTCTTTCTTTCGAATGGATGGAAAGGCCGGTCCATGTATGAAAATAATGTAAGAATACTCTTTGAAAGTTAGCTTATTGTAGTACGAAAGTTTTCTGAGTTATGAACAACTAACGTTGGTTATAGTACAAAAGTTTTCTGAGTTGTGTAGCTTGGCAAGCCGTCCCTGAATGGGTAGTTGAAGCAAGCCCCTTTTGTAGGAAAACTTTTGCGATTATAAACAAATTAACTGTTTGTGTAGCTTGGCAAGCCGTCCCTTATGGGTTGTTGAAGCCAGCCCCTTTTGTAGGGAAACTGTCGTACCTATGATTTAGCTTGCTTTCCTGGAGTCTCTTGCTTGAGCATGAAACCATACTAATACCACTAGATAGTGTTCTAATAGTGTCTAAGCCACTGTTTATGTGCTTGATAATCCACCCTCGATAGTCTTGTATAGATGTTAAGCTGTATGTTTTCGATGGCTGAGTTCGATCTTCCTTTAACATCGTCCTCATATTAACCTCGATAGAGTACCTTCGATTCTGCTCAAGCTTCATCCTCGATTGTATGGCTTTGCTAAAATGTCTTCGATCTGTCTTCTTCTATCTTCGATCTGTCTTCTTCGATTGTGATGTCGATACTATCTTCTTCGATTTTATTGCCTCGATACGATGTCTTCGATTCTGAAGCATCACTAGAATCATCCATCTTTCTATGTTGGTTTTGATTCCAACTTAGAAAGAATGTCCTCTTAATGACCTGCTCCATCTGTCCTCAATCACAAACAGAAACCTCATCCATAGTTCTGATTTTTTGATCCAACTCTTTTTCTATGTACCAGTGATCTAACTTACATCTTCCATACAACATTATCACACCTCCAGATTGAGCATGATAACATGCTAATACCACTGGATAGTGATCTAATATCGTATAGATTATACTTCATATAAACCATTGTTCATGTGTTTGATATTTAACCATCAGCCATATACTGACCTCGATCTTCAAGCATATGCTGTCCAAATTCTGATTTCGAAATGCCTTCACTCTTGTTCTCAATTGATTAATCTCAATATGATGAATACGATGTTGCTCAAGCTTCATCCACTCTTCTATGTTAGGCTCAATGATCCAACATCTAAAGAATGTCAGCTTGGAATCCAACAGTAGTATCCTCTCTTTTTGAGATCGAACAATAATATTATCCTGATCCACTACATGTAAAACTTGATTCCTTTCTTCTCTCGTGCACCAGTGACTTATAGCATATTGCCCATACAGCTTTATCACATCACCAGATTGAGCATGAAACCATGCTAATACCACTGGAGAATGCTTTAAAACTGTATGAATCACTCTGCTGCTAAGCCACTGTTTCGATGTTAAATATTTCAACATCAATCTGGAGCTCTTCTCTTAGCGATTCTAATCCTTAAATTTGGAGTTTGAGCTTTGTCTTAAATTAATGAGTTTTCTTCCTGCACTTGGTAATTGATCAAATGAGTTGAACTGTAGAGTACCTGCAAAAGAAAAAACCATGTTAGCTAAAAAATCTGCCACTGTATTGCCTTCTCTTAGAACATGCTGCACAATCACATTGAATTGCTTCATCATCCTTATAATCTTCCTCACTTCTAAACTAATCAACCAAGGTGTATCCTATTCTCCATCTATCACCTTTTTTAATACTAACGAATCTGTTTCCAATACCAATAGATGCAATTCCTGCTCAACACAGTATTGTAATCTATGCATTATTCCTTTAGCTTCAACCACCATGTTTGTTTCCACCCTAATATCAACTGCCTTAGCGAAAATAAAATATTCTTTATCATTCCTTACACAAAATGCAAAGGAACTAGGTCCCGGATTCCCTTTCAATGCTCCATCAGTATTACATTCAAACCACCCTCGATATGGGAACTTCCAAACTATCCTCTTTGTCATCAACATTGGTTTGTATGCATCGAGATGTTGAATGATATCAGACCATAACATAGGTAAACTAGTTAATCATGGATACCTACTCTTTGCTAAGTAATACAAGGTCTTGTTCACTTTATGACATACTCTATTCGACGACACCGTACCCCCATGTTTACCTTTGTTTCTTTTCTTCCATAATTCCCATGTGATAACAGCTGGGGCAACTTGATATAATGGTTTTAACTTGGGACAACACTTTGCATTCCACCAACTTCTTATTACTTGTTTCACTTGCACTAATGGCACTATAATATCAGCAGCTCCCATAAACATTTTCCATACCTTCACAGCAGCAGAACTCGTCAGAAATGTATGATTAATTATTTCTTCTTGCGGTTGCTGACAACACCAACATCTGGATGTAACAATGTATCCTTGTCTCCTCCATAGATCGTCCATTGCTAATTTCTGTCTCCACAATATCCATATGAAGAATGATATCTTAAATGGTAATCCTTAAGTCCACATTAAGCTGAACTCCTTATGTGAATTAGCTCAATGCCTTACTATCTGCCAAGCACTTCTTACTGAAAATTTGCCTGAAGGATTAGGCATCCAGTAAGGTTTATCCCATTCACTGTCATCCTCATAATAATCTACATTTTCTTTCACATGTGTAGCTATATCTTCAGGAAATAGTTGATCTAGCAGTTGCTCATTCCAAGCTCCTCGTTGTCTCAAGTCAGCTACATTTTGTATTTCTTATTCTATGTGAAAATCATCGGGAAAAACATGATATAGAGCCCCCAGACCTGTCCAGTTCTCATGCCATATACTAGTCGTTCCTCTTTTCCATTCCCACAATATCTCATGTTCTACATTTTCTCGAGCTAATATCCTTTGTTTCCAGACATGTGAGCCTCCTCTATATCGCACAGCAGTAGGTATTTCTTTCTTGCAGTATTGATTCCACATGAAATTAGACCATAACGTTTTTGTGGTCCTAAATCTCCACCATAGGTTAGCAAAGAGTGCTTTCGATACATCATACCAAGATCTAAATCCCAGTCCTCCTTCTTCTTTAGGTAAACATAGATTCTACCAAGATGCCCAATGCCTGCTCCTTCCTTCTTCCTTGTTGCTCCAGAAAAATCTTGCAAACACTTTATGCAAATGTTCCAGTACGTTCTTTGGAGGATCCAACACTGAAAGCATATACACTGGCATACTTTGTAACACACTAGTGATAAGAGTAGCTTTTCCTCCATATGATAATAATTTTCCCTTCCAAGAGTGTAACTTATTCTTCACCTTTTTATGAGATCATTGTAATATTCCTTTCTTCTCCTAGTATGAAAGACTGGACATCCCAAATATGTAAATGGAAATTGCCCTTTAACAAATCCAGTGATGTCCTCTACTAATCGTACATGCTCATGAGCTGCATTTGTATACATATAAAAGGAGCTTTTGGCCTTGTTGATCAACTGTCCTGAAACCCTCTTGTATTCTCCTAACACTTCCATAATTTTCCTCAAGGTTGCAGTATGTGCTGAAGCAAAAATTATAGTATCATCAGCATATGATAAATGATTCGAAGGGTCAGACCATTTTGGCATGCCATATCCCACATATGATCTGTCTTCGAATGATTTGTTCATTGATCTTGACAATGCTTCTGCAAAAAGAATGAACAAAGCAGGAGATAGAGGGTCTCCTTGCTTCACTCCCATGGTTAATTTGAAGAAACCTGTCTATTGTCCATTAACTAGTATGGAGTACCAATTATTGGACAATATATTCCATACCATAGTTATAAAATGTTCTGCAAATCCCATTTTCCTTAGTACATGTAGTAAAAATTTCCATGACACTCTGTCATATGCTTTTGCCATATCGAGCTTAATCACCATGTTAGCTGGCTTCCCTCTCTTCCTAATATCTGTTACCATATCTTGTGTTAGTAAAATATTTCGAATATACACCTATCCTTCACGAAACCTAACTGATTCTGTGATATATAGCAAGGCAGAAACCTTTGAAGCCTGTCATGAATGACTCTCGAGATGACCTTGTTAACAAAATTACTCAAACTTATCGGTCTTAAATCTGAGAATGTTTCAACTATCGACCTCTTAGGTAACATCACAAGATTAGTATGAGTTATAGATTTAGGCATTGGAGCACCTCCAAAGAAATGCAATACCATGCTATGAACATCAAAACTAATGATCTCCCAACATACCTGATAAAACAGTCCAGTAAATCCATCCGGACCACTGGCACTTTCTCCATTTAATTCAAAAATAGCTGCTTTTACTTTGTCAATAGTTGGATATCTGCAAAGTTCCAAGTTCTGTTCCATAGGGACCATCACTGGCACATTGTCCAGCATTGAGAAATCTGTAGGGTCACCTTCACTAGTAAACTGATTTTGATAGAATCCCACTACTGCCTTAGACATTTTCTCCTGATCATCCAGCCATTGTCCAGTATCATGCTGAATCCTTTTTAATTGTAACTTTTCCCTCTTCCTATTAACATATTTATGGAAGAATTCTGTGTTCCTATCTCCCTCCTCAAACCACATCAATCCAGCCTTCTGTTTCCAATATTGTTCTTCGATACTTAAAAATATTTTTTTAGCTCTTCATGTGCCTTTTGAAGCACCACCCTATTTTCTATGGATGGATCCTCTTCGAATAACATCTCCTTCACCTTCACTATATCCTCTAGTATATCTAGTTGTTTAAAAATATCACCAAATGTCTCTCTACTCCACTTAGACAAAGCTGATCTTACCTTCTTAATCTTGTGCTTGAAGATAAGGTATGGATCCCCTATGAAATCTGCTATCCAGTTTTATTTCACTACTTCCATGAAAGCTTCATGTTTTGTCCAGAAATTTAAAAACCTAAATGGCTTAACAAAACTTGATACCTGTTCTCCATATGTCATAAGTAAGGGAGCATGATCCGAGCCTATTCTAATCAAATGCTCCACTTCTATAGTAGGAAAAAGATTTTGAAATGGTAAATTCACTAAAATTCTATCAGATCTCTTGAATATACACTCTGCATTCAACTGACCATTCCACCATGTGAAAGGACTCCCCTTGTACCATTGATCAAACAATCCACAGGAATTCACACAGAAAGCAAAATCCTCATATTCTGGAGGATAAACAGGGCGTCCACCTATCTTTTCCTTCTCATTTAATAGAACATTAAAGTCACCTCCAAACATCCAAGGATCCTCCATATCACTAGCCATATAATAAAGATTGTCCCAGAGTTCCAATCGTTCTAAAGCATCACACTTAGTATATACAAATGTCATTATGATCTGCTTCTCAATTTTATGATCAAGTACCTTAACAGTCACCTGTTGATCTGTGTCCATCACCAATTCCCAATCGACAGCTGCCTCGAAAAACAACCATATCTTGCCATTTATGTTAGCGTGGGCAGTCTCCATTCTTAATCTTCTTCTATATCTGTGTATATGTCCATCTCTTTGAAAAAGCTCCATCAAAGCAATAACAGTAAACTTATGGTCCTTGTGCATGTTGATGACTCTTGGGAAGGCCTGATCAGTGTTAACAGACCTAATATTCCATATGAGAACCTTCATAATCCCTTATTATGTGAAGCTGCCCTCTTGGGCAATACCCTTGTAGGTTGAACTTTCTCTTTCTGTTCTAATTTCTTACTTTTCTTTGTTGCTTTTGGACTGGAAAACGGTGATATATCTGCCTCTCGTATTATCTGCCTGAGATTTGCATCAATAGACTCATCATCTCCCTCCTCCTCTAACTGCTGATTTTCAAAAATATTGTTTTCATCTTGAGCAACATTATGTGTAACTAGATCATGCAAAGTTTGTAAAGGACTCTTCGTAGGTACATTAATTTGCAATTGCATATCATGTTAACTGCCTGACGATTCACTGTTTATCATCTTTGTAGCATCGTCGAATACCTGCAATTCCTGCAACTGCAGATCAGATGGTAAAAAACCCTTAGGGTTTACTGTAGCTCCGTCTGTTGCAACAGTTTGACTATCTTTACATATTGCCGTAGCTTGATCATCCAGAGACAATGGACTTCCATCTAAGAATACTAGCAGTTCCCTTGATCCTACTAGTCTCATCTCTTTTTCATCAATTTTATTTTCCAAACTGATGGTGTCCTGTATCTTAGTGTTAGAGTTAGGGTTTACTGTAAGCATCGAACCCTAACTTTGGTAATTTTTTGCAGCTTCTATTTGGTTTGTTCGATCCTCTGAATCTCCCAGTTGATCACTACAGTTTGTCTTCTTTGAACTGCCTTCATTCAATTGTAATTATTGTGAATCCTCAACAGTTTCTGATTGGACTTCCTGTCCCAATGGATTAGTTAACAAATTCAGCCTCCTTAACTCATTCTTGTCAGTCCCAAATCTTCTATGCACCCAATCAATGGTCGCTTCCTTTCTAGCTAGATCCTCTGGTAGTTCAGCAACTTCCTTGATGACCTTATCCACTGCTTCCTTATTTACACTTATGCTTTCCCTAACATCTTCTGCCTCTTTTCCATTACCAGTAAGAATTTGACCCTGCAGCTGGTGATGTTGAATTTTTGCAATTGCTTCTTCTCCCCAGATGTCCTGTGATGCTCATGTTTGCCATCTGTCATTTTCAATTGATCAGGTTCTTCGATATCAAAATCGTCAACTTCCTCAATGTTTAAAGCATCAAATTTATTCACTGTGATTACTTCGTCCACCTTGGCTTTCCCTTTATCCTTGATATTACCTTTGTCCTTGTCATCAACACTTATTTTCAAGTTTGCAGACTCGATAATATGACATTTTCCATCTCTTTGATATCTATTTGTTCTTGCTTTTATCCATTCTTGTCGGGCTTGATTAGGAGGGTTTCCAACTACTATACCACTCGGGAGTACCCTAGTTGAATTAGCAGCAGTTCCCACCAATTCGTTTTCCTTTTTCTTGCGATCATCCACTTTCCTAAGCTTTGGGTTAATCACCCAGCAATCATCTTCATTATGCCCTTGTTTCTTGCAGCTCTTACAATATTTAGGCATATAATCATACCTAATATTGATCCATTTAGAAATTTCTGGTCCAGTTTCATCTTCTTCCTCAATGATCTTAATTCTTTGTGGTAACTTAGCTAATAAATTTACTTCAACTTTTACTTTTGCACAACTTGGTCTAGTCCTGTTTTGAGTTGCTAAATCGACGTCTAAGGGATTACCCACTGCCCTAGCAAGCAAAAAAACAAACTCCTTACCAAAGAAATTCTGAGGCAGTTCCGAAAAACTAATCCATGCCACTGCTATGGGAGTTTCTTCCTCAAGTGTCCACCATGGATTCCACTTCGAACAACGCATCTGCCACATGGTTCCCTCTATCTTCAAATAATGCACAGGCTTCGAAAGTAGATGTATATAGTCCTTCATCAACGACAGCCTTATCAGAATATGATTATCTTCAATTAAACCAATTGAGCATGCTCCTTTAAGTTCGCATTGAATAGGAAGAACCTTACGTATTTCATTGATACCTGGTTTTCCATATGAAAATTTTTCGAGGAGTGCTAACTGTAAACCTTGATTGACAATAGATTTCTTCAATTCTTCCTTTTTCCAGCGGACAATAGGTTCACCATGAAGATATTCCACTAGTTTTATCGGCACAGCAGTCGCAACAGTCGCACTTGTAGCTAAGGTTTGCATGGAATTGTTTAGGGTTCTTGGGTGTAACAAATCTGCATATTTAGGAGGTGGATTTGTGGATGTTAAAGGTATTGGAGGATTTGGGGAGGAGGAAGACAACTGACCAGCACCGTCAGGTGGCTGGCCAGTCGCCGGAGTCGCCATTATGGCTTTAGAACTCGTCAAAAACACGTCGCAGGAAATCGTAAACCTAGAGAGGATTTTTAGAGAGAGAAACTTGGATATTTATTAGAATAGTATTTCACAAAAATGGGGACTTCATTACAAAGAAAAAAAAATTATACAAAAAAGGCAATTTATTCAGAATTCTCGGAGTCTTCTTCTTCTTCTGGGAAGGCTTGTTTTCTGGCTTCGGCTTCGAGCTTTTTGGCATCATCGATCTCGGCTGATAGATCGAAGCCCCGAGCTTGTAACTCTTCAAGAACAGATAGGCGGGTTTGGAACTTGGTATATTTGACTAAAATCTTCGATTGTTCCTGAGCAGCCTCGGTATCGGCCTTGTATTGGGCTACTAACTCATCGGTCTCAGCCTTAGATGCAGCAACCTCCAATTTTGCCGATTGCAGCTCGTTGACCAAAATTTCACAGTGAGCGTCTCGACTTGGGATTGAAGCATATCGGTGCTCTTAGTCAGAGCCCTGATTTTCGCTTTTGCTTTCGATAATTGATTTTCCGAAGAAACCATTTGAGCTTGGAGGGCCTCTTTTTCCGAAGTCAGCAGATTGGTCCTGGTTCTCTATTCATTAGTTTCTGCTTTGGCTTCACTCGCCTCGGATTGAAATAGGTTTATTTGGTCGAGCTGTTGCCCCATCTGATTGATTAAGCCAGAATTTTCTCTATGCACAAAGTCTAGTTCGGCCTGAAGGGTCGACATTTCCCCTTCGAGCTGCTCACGACACGACATTTCTTCCCTTTGTCGAAGAAGCACCGAGGCCTACAAGTACAAGAGACAATATGATAGTTAGTCAAAGTTTGGAATGCAGAATGGCGAAGACCAGACAAGGCTTATCAGAAACTTACTTTATTTAATGCTTGTTGAGCCTCGTTGAACAAGCAGGGTACATCCACCTCGTCCATCGCAGCCTGATCTTCTTCGGTTATCAAACACCAAAGATAACTAGCTACCCCCACAGGCGCAGAAAGGGCCCTAGTATCTTTGGGAATGACAAACATTACTATCCGCTTCCGATCAGGATCTGAACTCGGAGCAAGGAATTTATCGACCAGCTTTGGGCCGAAAGATGCCCTAATCGTTCTGGTGGAGGGACTCTTCCTCGGCACTTCGAGCCCAAAAGTATCCACCGATTCAACACCGTCGAAAAAACATTGGAAAGGTCCTTCCGGTATAGGGCCTTTGCTCGGGGAGTGTGCTTTTGCAGCTCGAGCCTCGTTAAAAGTTGACTCTGAGAAAGAAGGGGAGTCCATTGTTTCTGGGGGGGCCCGAGATTCCCTGTGTCGCCTCTCTTGCATCAGCGGAAGCCCCAGTTCTCGCCCCCATCTCGGGGTCCTCTACTCGATGAGGATGAGTTTCATCGGCCCTCTGCTCGAGGACTGCCCGAGATGGCTCGCTGCCCAAAATTTCGAGGTCTTCGTCTTCCTCGGACTCGTCGTCCAATCGATAAGCTACGTCCGAGATCTTGGGCTTGTGAGCTATACTTTTCCTCTGCCTCTTCCTCTCGGGCCTAGAAGAACTGGGGACTTCTTTCCTCTTTTTCTCCTTCTCCTGCTCTGAGGCAGGGGGAGGGCAGGGAATCTCTCTACCAGGGGACGCTGGCCCCAATTGAACGTCCTTCGATAGGCCTGCAAATAAAGAGTGAAGTAAGTTATAAGTCAGCAGCATTATCGATAATATAAGGCGTAGAATTTAAACGTTATCGGTCCCACCATGATTTTTGGCCTCCCACCGGCCCTTCGATATCTCGCGCCAGGCACGCTCCGAATAGGTCCTTTGAGACACCACTTTCTCGACCCATTCTTTCAAGTGCATAATCGCAACCGGCATTCGAAAAACAGCTACACCATGTGAAATCGGTTAGTGAGATATTAAAGGAAAAAACACCGAACAAATTGAAATAGGAGGATAGCACTTACGGTTCATGTTCCACTTCTCAAGGAACGGCATGTCTTCGGTGGGAATCAGGTCCGATGTCTTTATTCGAACAAATCGGCTCATCCAACCTCGATCCCTATCCTCGTCGATGCTCGAGAAGGGGACTTTGCTCTTCCGGCGAGCAAGTTTTATTAATCCCCCTTAGAATATTCGGGGACTGTATAGCCGTAAGAGATAATCGAGGGTGAAAGGGTGCCCATCGATCTTGCTTACAAAGAAGCGGAAGAGAATGACTATTCTCCAAAGGGAGGGGTGAATCTGACCCAGCGTTACATCATACCTTTTGCAAAAGGCGACGATAATAGGGTCCAAAGGACCCAATGTGAAGGGATAGGAGTAAACACTCAAGTAGCCCTCCACGTGGGTGGTTGTCACCTCTTCCGGTGCGGGAATCACCACGAACTTACCAACCCAGTTACAATCTTCCTTCACCCTGTCGATGATTTTTTTCGTAATCGAACAAATATATCTAGTGACCGGTTCGCCCCGGCCCGGTACAAAAGAAGCCTTCTCTACCTTAAAATCGGAACCGATTGAACACCCAACCGGCATGAACGCTTTTAAAGGGGGCTCAGTCGTAGTTTCCTCAACAACGACAGGCTCAGGATCTTCAGCGGGTTGAGAAAAAGGGGGGGTTTGTTTCTGGGGAACAGATTTGGATGTCTTTGCCATTGGAAATAAAGAGTTAAAGAAGCTAGTAGATGCAGGGGTGAGACAAGAACAAAGGGGAAGATCACTTGTGAACAAACTCGGAGAACTTGAAGAATATAATGCTCAAATAATGCAAACTTTGGAACTGAAGGAAAAGAGGGCTATTTATACCCTCTTAAAGGTGGTGGTTCGCGTCCCAAAATGAGGAAGCATTAATTAGCATTTGCAGGCGTTGCGGAGGTTTGTCTTCAGTTGGTCTATGAAAAGACGTTTTCGATACTTACCACGTGCGTCATAATGCCACCGTCATTTATCAATATGATGTTTTGTTTCATTTGATGTGACGCCCCGAATTCCGTGCCACGCGCGCCATAAGTATGTCTCCATTTGACCTAATCTTAAAAGCGACGGCTCATATCGTTTTTCATCATTACTCTCCAAAAAATGAGGGGACTATCTGTATGGGGTTGAATTCGATCGCTTGTATAGGGAATATCGGGTTCGAATTTGTACGGCCAGTGTCCATTAGAATTACTGCTCGATAGGCCGGGATCGAGACATCAAGGAATGAAGGTCGAGACCGGAAGTCATCAGAACGAAACTCGAAGCCAAGATGTCCGAGACGAGATCGTTAAGATCGATTAGGGTAAAACGCCCTAGGGTAAAATTATCAGATTTGCATAACAGAAGGACCAAAAATCCCGTGATACGTAAATACCTCAGCGGGAATCACGGCGAAAATCAGCAAAGACGTTGAAGTTAGTAATTCAAGGGATATTTTACTTTGTAGATAGGTTTTTTACCTTGTATAAGACTCATTCCCCTCCCTATATAAAAGGGTAGCATAATTGTAAAAGGCATCAGAAAAACAACGATCAATATACAAAAATACAGTCTGCTCTAATTGTTTTCTTTATCTATTTGCTTCATATTTGTCTATCTTAGAGAATTCTACCAAGGTGAAGCTATTCTAGATTGGTGGTTTGCATTCTTTCTCAATTTACTTACTGAATTTAGTCTTTATTTTTATTCATCCTTTATTTGTATCAAACTAAATCACGTATCCTTAAAACTACATACAAATTTAATTGTTATCTGAAGCCTAAGGTAAATAAACAACCACCAACTTCTTTTCATATCCTCTCTTTTTGGAGGATATGAAACTTGAGTGTCGAGGTCTATGGTTCGATATGCCCACTCACTAATGCTTCTTATTTTCTCTCATCCTTTTTTATTTAACTAGAAATCAGGCTGCTTCTCCTCATATTAGAAGTAGCCACATGTCAACAGGTAAATGTACGAAGGAAACATGAAGTTCACACGCAAAAACTCGAGATTTTCTACAAATCTCGAGAGTTGAGAGTGTTGTTATTCTCAAGTATGTCATTATAACAATATTTCTATGCTTCTCTTCTACTTTTCTTCCTTCCATCCCTTAGATTGATCCTTTCCTTCTTTCGACTTTTCTGATTGGTCTTTTAGGATGTTGACTATGTGAATCGGCAGTGATGACCAAGTTGATAAGTCAGTTGTCCGTTTCTCCATATCTTTATACTAACTTTTACTATGTTAATTATCCGACTGTATTGTGTCGTACTATAATGTTGATGTACAGAAGCTGAAATTGGGGATGCTGATAGAAATAAGCATATAAACGCAACGGAAGCAAACACCCAAGACCATATTCTTACATGTAAACTAGATAAATATAATTAATTACGAGATAGTAAACTAACCTTTTGAAGCTACTGCACAAGTCTTCAATAATGTTCGTGTTCTCCAGGTCTACGATCTTCTGCAGTGTATCCTGAATCTCTACGAACGTGATACTTGAGTGGCAAGTATTTTGGTTTAAGAATAGTAATCCTTTTTGTGGTAATTTCGGCCAAGCAGAAGTATCACCCTTTTAGGGTTTTTATCTTTCTTTTATGTTCACGTTTTTTAGGTAATACCAAGACCAAAAACGTTTTGGAGTCTTATTCCTACCAAAACGTGTAGCCAAAAACGTGTAGGAGTCTACTACCCACCAAAAATGTGTAGCAGTCTCCTAACCCACCAAGGATATTATTTTCCTATTTAATTTCCTTGTTCTAGAATATTCAAGCACAGCAGGGACCACAGATTTAATAACGAGGCTTCCTATTGTGGTATTAATTCGGAATATGAATGAATTAATCCTACCACAATAAATTACAATTTATTCCACTAGAAAACTGTAATTGCACTCCTCAGTTTAATTTCGAAATCATTCATTAAAACTTATTTAACTCCCCGTGTTAAGATTACAAATACCAATCAAATAAATTAAATTACTGACAATTTAATTCATCGACTAATTTAATCCTTTATACTTCCGCTTAACTTATTTCATGTGACGGATACAAAATCCACCTGTAGGGTTTTCACATGAAAACTTTCAAGCATCCATAAAGGGGTATCATCAATCTCAATGGTCAAGACACGGATTCTATCAACTAATTATTATTTCACAAATGCACTTTGCCATTATTCAATTTACCAGGAATACATTAACTCGCAGTTGAGTCGTACCTTTTAATAAATCAAAATAATGAACAAAGCACATTGATCATAACAATCATATCAAGATTAAGAGTATAAGAACATTCAATGAGCTAGAGAGGTAGTTTTATATATTCAGTACAAAAACACTTATCTCTACTTGGTCCGTCCAATACACAAAAATGTACTAGCATAAGAAGTTGGAACTGAACCATTCCCATAATCAAGATAGATTATAATTTAATCTTATGCTACAATAATCAAGATACTTTTCCCAGTTTCATCTTTGATTGTGAACATTAACTTTATAACTTATAAGAACCGACAATTTAATCTTCCACGCATGAGCTAAAGCTCCATACACTAAATCGTCTACTATATAAGTAAAGGGCACACATATGAACAAATGATCTATTTAAATTAAGATTTCATTGAATTGAATAAATAAATAAATAATTGTTCCAATAAATAAAACATAATACTATAATCAAACCACATGGTTAATAGTATATCCTAACAATCTCCCACTTAGACTTTTAACCATGCATCTACAACTCTATACCCATTTCTTCTACATGCTTGTCAAAAGTCTTCTGCGGCAAGTTTTTGGTAAACGGGTCTGCCAAATTGTCTGCTGATGCAATCTTCAAAACTTTTCCCCCTCCCCTCTGAACAATGTCACGAATTAAATGATATTTATGCTCAATATGTTTACTCCTCTTATGGCTTCGTGGTTCATTCGAGTTTGCAACCGCACCACTATTATCACAATAAAGTATAATTGGTGCTTGTACTGAAGGGACAACACCAAGCTCTTTCAGGAAGTTCCCGAGCCAAACAGCCTCCTTGGCAGCCTCAGAGGCAGCCACATATTCGGCTTCCATGGTGGAATCAGCAACACATGATTGCTTAATACTCCTCCAAGTTATGGCTCCTCCTCCTCCTAAGGTAAACACATTTCCTGAGGTAGATTTTCTAGAATCTCTATCTGACTGGAAATCTAAGTCTGTATACCCAATGGGTACAAGATCGCTTGAGTGAAAAACCAACATATAATCCCTAGTCCTTTTCAGGTACTTGATTATATGCTTAACGGCAGTCCAATGTTCTTTCCCAGGATTAGACTGAAATCTGCTAACTATGCCAACAGCAAAGCAGATGTCAGGTCTAGTACATAGCGTTGCATACATAAGGCTCCCTACAGTAGAAGCATCAGGGACCGCCTTCATCTTCTCTATCTCATCAGCCGTTTTGGGAGACTGATCCTTGGACAGAGAGATTCCATGCCTAAAAGGAAGGAATCCTTTTTTGGAATCTTGCATGCTAAATCTGGCGAGGATAGTATTAATATAAAGTGCTTGAGACAAGCCTAATATCCTTTGCTTGCGATCTCGCGTGAGCTTGATCCCAAGGATATGAGTTGCTTCTCCCAAGTCCTTCATATCAAAATGTGAGGACAACAACTCCTTGACTGAAAGAAACATGCCCACATTATTTCCTATGAGCAAGATATCGTCTACATACAGTACCAAAAACGCTACTTTTTCTCCATCCCATTTTTTATAACCACAAGACTCGTTTTCACATTGATCAAAATCGAAAGTCTTAATCGACTTGTCAAAACAAGTGTTCCATGCCCTAGATGCCTGTTTCAATCCATAAATGGATTTGTTCAACTTACACAGCATGTGCTCATTACCGCTTTTCTTGAAACCATCTAGTTGTGCCATATAAATGCACTCATCAAGACTTCCATTAA
>MCJB01049669.1:3781-18809 GCA_002018475.1 Nicotiana obtusifolia
TTTTTTTTTTTTTTTTTTTTGCAAAGTGCAAACTACAAAGCAAAGAATTTTACCTTTCAATTCTTACTTTGCTTTCACGTTTGCATTTCCATCTTTATGCTCTTCAAGTTTTTTTTTTTTTTGTTGTAGTCTTTAATTCAATAATTTCAAGTTAGTTTTTGAATTTAGAGTTCTTTTTGGTGTTTCTCTAGTTTAGGTATTGTTTTGATGACATACATGTAATGCATTTTTATGTCTTTCATTTTTTCAAGTAAAAAACTTTTTTATGGTTCAGGCACATGTTTATATATATATATATATATATATATATATATATATATACATATATATATATATATATATATATTAATAATTTTATTTATTTTTCTTATTTATATGATAATTTATTAACTTATATAATATAAAAAATTAAATAGTCATGGGACTTACGCCGCGCCTCGTGTTAGTAAACGCCTTTCCTCTCGCCCACGCCTTTTGTAATGCTTTTCTACCTCCACAAGGTAGGGCTAAGGCCTGTGTATACATTACCTTTCCCAGACCCTACTTGTGAAATTTTACTGAGTATGTTGTTGTTCTTGGAATACAGTTTTTTGTTGTACAGAATCCAGTCATAAGCTATAATTCACATACAATTTATATACAACTCGTAAACAACTATGTTAGTTGTATATATTTTGTATGTTGTTTATTCACCTGACACACAAAAATATATACTACAATTTATTAATGTCTTCTTTTTGCTCGAGTTTCAATAGAAAATTTCATACAAACTCTACAGGATATTTTCAATCATTTGCAACAACATTCAACCCAAACAAATAATAATTTCACAAAATTTAATTTTTCAATTCAAATATTCGAAACATTTTAAATGGCTGTTAATTGAATTTAAGCTCATGTCTTCACGTTTCACCATCCAAACAAAATCTGATTCAACAAATTTCTATTTTTTCACACTTATGTATGTTAATTACATCAAAGATGGCATGTCATAGCGAAGATTTCGTTCCAAAATGATAATGTTGGGCTTCATAATATCACGATTTAATTATCGCAGCTTTGTTCAGACAATTAAGAGCAGAAGTTTTCATCGACGAATTATTAATTAACGAGTAAATAAGTCAAAAGAGACTAAGGCTATTCTTACGATAAATAGAATATGTGACAGAAATTGAATTCCAGTCAATTCAAATACCTACGAGGAGGGAGGCGTGAGAAAGAGAGAAAGAGAAAGAGAGAAAAATAAAGAAGAATGAAGCCTAAATTAGGTAAGATTGGAATGTAATAAATTATTTATAATATATATGGTAAATTGTATACGCTAATTAAGCGATAACCTTTATAAGATGGATAAATTTATATATCTATATTTATATGTTTATATTTATATATAGATATTAAAGGAATAAAGTTATCATATATAATTGACATTGTGGTTAAGCCAAGTGGTAAGCTATTAAAAAGCCACTTGGCATTCTTAAAGTGAGTTTAGGGGAAGATTTTCAAATAAGAAAATAGAACTTATATGGAATCCCATTTAATGAAAATCTTAGCTTTTTTAAAATAAAAAAATTAGTTTTGACTCTTATATGGCAATCTTCAATTCAATTTTGTTATGGATCTTTTATTATTTTATCTCCGGCTAACTAATTTTCTTTGTCCAGACAAATATGAAAAAAAGAAAAAATAGGGATTTATTAAAATAAATTAAAGTTGTATCAATTTCCTATAAAGATGCAGATGAAATATAGAATAGTATAATTATGGCAATAAAAAAAGACAAATCCATCGAAACATTCATGGTTATAAAAAAAACTATAGGAATTACTTTAACAAAAAGGAAGACGAAATAAATAAAGCTATATGAACTGTTAAAAAAAGAAAAGAGTAAATTAATCTTCCAACAGTGCATTTGATATATATAATTATTTTTATGTTCAAAATATAGTAACTGAGAGAGTTTTATTTGTTTTCGCATTTTTCTTTTATTCATAAAAAATAGAATTATTACTATATGAGCAAATGACAAACAAGAAATATATTGAAAGAAAGATGGATTACACTAGAAGAATAAAGGAAAATTGAAAGTAATGATTTAAAAATAATAATAAATATATTTATATTGAATAGTAGGTCAAATCTTCTATCTACATATATATATATATATATATATATATATATATATATATATATATATACAAAATAAGATGATTGTCACGATCCAAAATTCAGTATAGGTCGTGATAGCACCTAACGCCGCCGTCAGGCAAGTCAACGGTGATTGATCAACTTAATTACTCATTTTTATTACTTGAAATCATAATTTCCTTTAAATTAAATAGTATAAAATAAAGATTTTCGGGGTGAAATGATTATAATTACGTGGACTACCATACTAAACATCCAGTAGAAACCCCCAAAACCCGGCATCACAAGTGCATGAGCATCAACTAGAAAATATAATAAAATACAATATCTGTCTGGAATACAAGTTAGACAGAAGAATATAAATAACGTTGATGAAGACTCTGTATGTTGCGGATCGTAAGATAGAATGCAGCTCACCGTAAGTCCTCGCAATAGCTGCGCCTTCGCGCCCATAAAACCACCAGATATATATGTACCTGCACAATAATTGCATCAAGTGCAGCATGAGTACGTAAATCAACCAGCGTACCTAGTAAGTATATAGCATAACCTCGGAGAAGTAGTGACTAGGGGTCGATATCGACACTTACTAGTGGGTCCAATAAATCAAATACAGTAGGAAGTAAACAGATTTGAGGCAGAGTAAATAAACGAAACAAACAAGTATAAATACGTGGTATAATCCTCCTCTCAACAATAAACTCAAGCTCTCATTTAGCAGTTACCTCCTCAACCGGAGTATATGTATAATGGACCTCACCAGATAGGTCGTCACAGTTCAAATCAGAAAAACTCACAGATACATTGGCTTCTTGTCAAATATTACGCATGATACCATAAGAGTATTTTACAGAAATGCCGAGGCGTACGGCCTAATCCCATCATAATGTGTGCACTGCCGAGGGTCGAACGACACGAACCATAGATACATCTATTATATTTCCGAGGCGAACGGCTCGCTCCCATGAGCGTGTGATACATAATCCTGCCGAGGCGAATGGCCCGATCCCATCATAATGTGTGCATCATAGATGCATCTATTATACTACCAAAGCGAACGGCCCAATCCCATTAGAATAAGAAGTTTTAACGGGTCCTTGAACCTATTCACGAATAAACATTCAAGTTATGAACTTTAAGAAAAACTTTTCGATGAAAACGCATAGCGCGGGAGAAATTCATAAGAGGAGTACAATTATTCCGCGGCTAATCATGAAGCCCATCAAATCTCTACAATAGCAAGTCTATCACTCTACGCAAGTCTAGTCTCAAGTCGTAATGCGAAATAAAGGAATTAAACGAGCAAAGATAACTCATATAGTCCAATTATAGCATAATGTGAACCTAAGTCTACCTGAGCAATAACATGAATTTAGCTACGTACGGACTCTCGTCACCTCGTGCGTATGTATCCTCCCTGCAACAAGTAGCACATATCAAATACATCACCTAGGGGTAGTTTCTCCCTCACAGAGTTAGACAGGAGACTTCCCTCGCTTCGAAGCTCCATAACCAGCTCCAATGCCACTCAAACACCTCAAACCGATGCCCGTCTCTCCAAACTAGTCAAACAATGTGCAAATCCATAAATATATACTCTATTACCCATAATTAATCAATTTATAATAATTTCCAACTTCGCTCAAAAAGTCAATAAAGTCAACCATCGGGCCCACATGCCCGGATTCCAAATATTTTCGAAGATAATCATTATCCATAACACCACGAACTCAAATATATAATTTATTCCTAATTCCATTTCCAAAACCCTGGTCAAAATCCAAAATTACCAATTTTCTAGGTTTCTTCAAAAATCCCACAATTACTACAATTTTTTCATATTTAAATTCACATGTAAATCATGTATTTAACTCACAATGGTAGGGATCACTTACCTCACTAAGGATGACAAAAATGACACTCCAAAATCGCTCCCAAGGCCAGCTCCAATGAGATAAAAGAGGTGAAATGAGACAAGACCCGATTTGGCTAACATATACATTCTGCCCAGGTGATCTTCAAATCTGTGAAGCCAATGGCCACTTCTACGGCAACAAATTTTCTTCTGCGGAAAGCACTAGAGGCCGCCCCTTCGAACCTGTGGACAAGGTCCCGCTCCTGCGACATCGCAGGTGCGACAATCTCCCTCGCTTCTGCACTTCACTCTGCTCTTGCGTTCCAGGAAGCCGCATCTGCGCCATCGCAGATGCAGAAATGGCCTCGCACCTGCGGGCACTTCCCAGCTCGCCCAGAACTGCTTCTGCAACCCTCTTGGCGGCTTCTGCGGCTCCGCACCTGCGGCCAAAACCTCGCAAGTGCGGTTACACCAGATGTGCTGCCAAAAAATTGCATAAGGCCAAATTCTCACTCTGATTCAATCCGAATCAAACCCGAGGCCCCGGGGATCCCATCCAAACATACCAACGCATCCCAAAACATGACACGGACTTAGTCGAAGACTCAAATCACGCCAAAAAAATAAAAACTACGGATAGACGATCGAAACCCTTCTTTAAACTTTCAAACTTCTAAACTTGACGAACGCGTCTGGACCATATCAAAATATTCTGGAACGACACCAAAATTTGCATACAAGTCACAAATCACCATACGAACCTATTCTAAGGCTCGGAACGCCAAACAGACATCAATAACATCAAAATTCACTTAAAACCAAACTTATGAAATTATAGAACTTCCAAAATGCCAATTTTTCATAATAGACGCTGAAGTGCTTCCGGACCACCCGATACTCAACCGGAACATGCGTTCATGTCCTAAATCATCATACAAACCTATTGGAATCTTCAAATCCTGATTCTGAGGTCGTCTACTCAAAATTAAAACCATTTTCAACCCTTCCAACTTAAAGCTTCCGAATTTAAAATTTTCTATCCAAATTAACTCCGAACTTTCAAAAATTCAATTCCGACTACGCGTACAAGTCGTGAAACATGAAGTGAAGCTACTCAAGGCTTCAAACTGCCGAACGACGCGCTAGAGCTCAAACGACCGGTAGGTCATTACAACAATAATTTAAAATATGATGAAACCAAGTGGCAAGCTAATAAAAAGTCACATGGCAATTTTAGGACAAAACTAATAATTAAGACTTTGAAAAGGAAATATGATTAATGGGAAGTAACTGAATGAAGTTATCTAAATTATAATTAATAAAAGTAATTGAATGAAGTTATCTAAAGTATTAAATAGTTTAAGTGATAAGAATATTTGAATTGACAACTTTTTTTTTTGAAAGATAAAATATATTACTTTTAAATTTGCCTCTAATATCTAAGATCTAAAATAAAGATAGTTATAAAATTAATTACACACATAAAAGTAAATAACGAAAATTTAAAATAAATTTAAAACTCAATATTCTATATTGAAAATAAAGGAAAACATAAATTTACACTTGAAATAACGACATATGCATTAAGCTATATGTTTAAGATTTATGTATTTTTTAGTTATGTGTAATAATAACAATAATAGTTTATATTCTTCTATCTGTTCATGTAACGATCCGGCCGGTCGTTTTGAGAGTATTAGCCCCGAACTTCTATTTATTGCTCCCTCTATTTTATTTTGTAGTTTTCTGATTTGTCGGGGTGATTGGTGTCGGATTCGGGAGAATTTCGGAGTGGAATGGGACCCATAGTCCTTAAATTGGAAGTTTAAGTTCTAGGAATTGACCGTGGTTTGAATTGTATGAAGACGACTTAGGAATAGAGTTTCGACTGTTCCAATAGCTCCGTAGGGTGATTTTGGTCATAGGAGCGTGTCCGGATGTTGATTTTGACGTCCGTAGGTCATTCGGCGTTAATTGGCGAAAGTTGGAAAATTGGATGATTTTTGGAAAGTTTGACTGAGAGTGGAATTTTTGATATCAGGGTCAAATTCCGATTTCGGAAGTTGGAGTAGGTCCGTAATGTCAATTGTGACTTGTGTGCAAAATTTGAGGTCAATTGGACTTGATTTGATAGGTTTCGGTATCGAATGTAGAAGTTAGAAGTTCTAAAGTTTATTAGGCTTGAATCGATGTGCAATTCGTATTTTTAGCATTGTTTGATGTGATTTGAAGGCTCAACTAAGTTTGTATGATGTTTTGGGACTTATTGGTATATTTGGTTGAGGTCCCAGGGGCCTCAAATGGATTCTGGATTAGTAACAAAAGGAAAATTGGACTTAGAACAAATCTGGAAATTTTTGCCTTCTGGTGCAATCACACCTGCGAAATTTTGCTCGCATGTACGAGCTCGCAGAAGCAAGCATGGAAGCGCAAAAGAGGAAAGGGGATGAGTGTGGCAGTGGCCGCAGGTGCACATGAATGACCACAGAAGCGGAGTCGCATCTGCGGCAGGCCAACCGCAGATGCAGAAATAGGAGAAAGGGAGCTGGTTTGTAGAAGCGGACTTCTGTTCGCAGAAGCGTGATGAGCCGTAGAAGCGTGAGCAGGCCTCGCATCTGTGAGGCCGCAGATGCAGCCAACTTTATTGCAGATGCAGAAGTCCTGGGCAGAAATGACCTAATTTCGAGGGTTTGATCTCACTTTGATATTTGGACCCAGAGAGGTCGGTTTGTGGCAATTTTTCGTGTGATTTTCAGAGGAAACATTTGGGTAAGAATTCTTGACTCATTTTTGATTAACTTCCACTAATATATCATTAATTTCTTCATTTTATTAAGAATTTGGGTTGAGAAATTGAAAGAAAAAGGTGGAACTATTAAGGAAAAGCTTCACTTCTTTGATTCCTTATCGTGCGAGATCTTGGTTTCGGATTCAAAATTTCTGTATTTCTATTCTCTCACAGATGGTGAGGACACGTACAGCCGGATCAGATGACCAGGCATCCACCCCCCCTGCTAGAGCTGCGAGAGATCGGGCCGGGTAGAGGTCGAGGACGTCCACGTGGTGCAGCCAGAGCACCTGCACGAGCTGCTATAGAGGAGCCACCAGTAGCTCCAGTTGGAGGGCAGGCACCTGAGATGCCTGTTGTTGCACCCCTCCAGGAGACCTTAGCCTAGTTTCTGAGTATGTTCAGGACTCTAGCTCAGGTAGGGTTGATCCCACTTGCTCTTCCAACATCTCAGACCGGGGGAGGAGCACAGACTCCCGTAGCCTGCACCCCAGAGCAGCGGGTTCAGGTCGACCAGGCTCCAGAGGTCATACCAGTGCAGCTGGTAGTCCCAGTTCGGCCCGAGGGTAGGGCAGCAGTTTCTGAGGAGGAGCAGCTCAGGCTCGAGAGGTACAAAAAATACCACCCTCCTACTTTTAGTGGCTTGGCATTAGAGGATGGCCAGGGTTTTCTTGAGGAGTGTCACCGTATCCTCCGTACTATAGGTGTAGCGGAGTCGAGTGGGGTTTCTTTCACTACGTTCCAGCTTAGAGGAGCGGCCTATCAGTGTTGGCGTGCTTATGAGTTGGATTGTCCGGCCGAGGCAGCTTCGCTCACTTGGACTCAGTTCTCGGATATGTTCTTGAGGGAGTATGTCCCCTAGAGTCCCAGATATGCATGGCGTGTAGAGTTAGAGTAGTTGCGCTAGGGTTCTATGACTGTGTCAGAGTATGCGGTTCGGTTCAGTGATTTGGCTAGGCACGCACCAGCCTTGGTTGCTACAGTTCGAGAGAGGGTCTTTCGATTTATCGAGGGGCTCAACCCCAGTATCAGACTTAGCATGGCCCGAGAGTTGGAGATGGATATTGCATACCGGCAGGTTATGGGGATTGCTAGGAGATGGGAGGGTATGTTGACTAGGGAAAGAGAGGAGAGAGAGGCCAAGAGGTCTTGAGAGTCTGGTACTTATAATGGTACTCGTGCCCCAAAGGCAGCTCGTCATGGTAGGGTCTATATGAGTCGCCCTGTTCATTCAGCACTTCCAGTCGCCAGCTGTATTCCGGCCCCTCCTAGGCCCCAGGATCCTTATTATGCACCGCCATTTGTCTAGTGTACCTCCTGCACGGGGTGCTTTCAGCGATCAGTCCAGCCGACCTGGACCCAGCCAGCCAAAGCAGGCACGCCCTCCGTGAGCTTGTTTTGAGTGTGGCGACACTCGCCATATGGCGAGGGATTGCCCCAGACTTAGGAAGGGTGCACCTCCACAGGCTACTCCGGCACCGTGCTCCACCGGGTCCTCAGGCTATGATTACAGCACCAGCCACCATTCTACCTGCTCAGCCAGCTCGAGATGGAGGTCGAGCAGGTAGAGATCGCCCTAGAGGGGGAGACCAGGCCAGATATTATTCTCTTCCTGCTCGTACGGAGGAAGTTGCATCCGACTCTGTTATTACAGGTATTGTTCCGGTCTGTCATAGAGATGGATCAGTCTTATTTGATCCAGGCTCCACTTATTCCTATGTGTCATCTTATTTTTCCTCGTATTCGGGCGTATCCCGTGATTCTTTGAGTTCTCCTGTTTATGTGTCTACACCCGTGGGAGATTCTATTGTTGTTGACCGTGTATATCAGTCGTGTTTGATTGTTTTCAGTGGTTTTGAGACCAGAGCCGATTTATTATTGCTCGGTATGATAGATTTTGATTTTATTTTGGGCATGGACTGGTTGTCGCCCCATTATGCTATTCTTGATTGTCACGCCAAGACCGTGACGCTGGCTATGCCAGGATTACTACAGTTAGAGTGGAGAGGTGTCTTAGATTACACTCCTAGCAGAGTTATTTCATTTCTAAAGGCTCATCGAATGGTTAAGAAGGAGTTTGACGCGTATCTAGCTTATTGAGATATGTCAGTATCGATAGCCCTAGCGTTGAGTCAGTTCTGGTAGTGAGGGATTATCCAGATGTATTTCCAGCTGATCTTCCGGGCATGCCGCCCGGCAGGGATATCGACTTTGGTATTGATTAATTACCGGGCACTCAGCCTATCTCCATTCCTCCATATCGTATGGCTCCTCCTGGGTTGAAGGAATTGAAGGAGCAGTTACAGGAGTTGCTTGATAAGGGCTTCATTCAGCGTCGTTGTCACCTTAGGATTCTCCAGTCTTGTTTGTAAAGAAGACGGATGGTTTTATGCGTATGTGCATTGATTATCGCCAGTTGAACAAAGTTACAGTGAATAATATGTATCCATTACCTCGCATTGATGACCTATTTGATTAGTTATAGGGTGCCAGAGTGTTTTCCAAGATTGACTTACATTTAGGCTATCATCAATTGAAGATTCGGGAGCCAGATATCTAAAAGACTACTTTCAGGACTCGGTATGGTCATTACAAGTTCATTGTGATGTCATTTGGGCTTACCAACGCCCCAGCAGCATTCATGTACTTGACGCACAGTGTATTCCGGCCCTATATTGACTCATTTGTCATTGTGTTTATTGACGACATTCTGGTGTACTCTCAGAGTTGGGAGGATCATGAGCAGCACCTAAGGACTGTGCTTCAGACCTTGAGAGAAAAGAAGTTATATGCAAAATTTTCAAAGTGTGAGTTCTGGCTAGACTCAGTGGCTTTTTGGGTCACGTCGTGTCGCGTGAAGGGATCAATGTGGATCCAAAGAAGGTTGAAGCAGTTAGTTAGCCTAGACCGTCCTCAGCTACAGAGATTTGGAGTTTTCTTAATTTGGTGGGGTACTACCGTCGCTTTGTAGAGGATTTCTCATCTATTGCAGCACCTATGACCAGGCTGACCCAGAAGGGTGCTCCGTTCAGGTGGACAGAGGAGTGTGAGTAGAGCTTTCAAAAGCTCAAGACAGCTTTGACTATGGCCCCAGTATTGGTATTGCCTACAGGTTTGGGGTCTTATATTGTATATTGTGATGCGTCGCAAATTGGTCTCGATGCGGTGTTGATGCAGGACGCTAGGCTGATTGCCTACACGTCTAGGCAGCTGAAGGTGCATGAAAAGAACTATCTTGTCCACGCCCTTGAGTTAGCAGCTATTGTTCATGCCTTGAAGACTTGGCAGCACTATTTGTACGGCGTCCCTTGTGAGATCTACACCGATCATTGAAGTTTGCAGCATATGTTCAAATAGAAGGATCTTAACTTGCGTCAGTGGAGGTGGTTGGAGCTTCTTAAGTATTATGATATCACCATTTTGTACCATCCCGAAAAGGTGGCCGATGCCTTGAGTCGCCGGGCAAAGAGTTTGGGCAGCTTTGCATATCTGCCAGCAGCAGAGAGGCCATTGGCGTTGGATGTTCAGGCTTTGGCCAATCAGTTTGTTAGATTGGATATTTTTTAGCCGAGCCGAGTTTTGGCTTGTGTGGTCTCTCAATCTTTTCTTTATGATCGTATCAGGGAGCGTCAGTATGATGACCCCTATCTGCTTGTCCTTAAAGACACGGTTCGTCACGGTGATGCTAAGAAGGTCACTATTGGGGATGATGGTGCATTGAGGATGCAGGGCAGACTATGTGTGCCCAATGTAGATGCGTTGTGTGAGTTGATTCTCTAGGAGGCTCACAGTTCGCGGTACTCCATTCATCCAGGTGCTGCGAAGATGTATCAGGACTTGAGACAACATTACTAGTAGAGAAGAATGAAGAAGGACATAGTAGAGTATGTAGCTTGGTGCCTAAATTGCCAGTAGGTGAAGTATAAGCATCAGCGCCCAGGTAGATTGCTTCAGAAGCTAGAGATTCCAGAGTGGAAATGGGAGCGGATCACTATGGATATTGTTGTTGGGATCCCACGGACTCAGAGGAAGTTTATGCAATTTTGGTGATTATGGATAGGTTGACCAAACCGGCTCATTTCACTCCAGTGACAACTACTTATTCTTCGGGGCAGCTAGCTCAAATTTATATCCGCGAGATTGTCAGGCTTCATGGCGTGCTGGTATCTATCATCTCTGACCGGGGTACGCAGTTTACATCGCGGTTCTGAAGGGTCGTACAACATGAGTTGGGTACTCGGGTTGAGTTGACCACAGCATAACACCCTTAGACGGACGGACAGTCCGAGCGCACTATTCACATACTGGAGGATATGCTCTGCACATGTATGATGGAGTTTGGGGGTTCTTGGGATCAGTTCTTTCCACTTGTGGAGTTTTCCTACAACAACAGTTATCATTCGAGCATTCAGATGGTATCGTATGAGGCTCTGTATGGTAGGCGGTGTCGGTCTCCAGTGGGTTGGTTCAAGCCGGGCGAGGCTAGGCTATTGGGTATAGACCTGGTTCAGGATGCTTTGAAGAAGGTTAAGGTGATTCAGGATTGACTTTGTACATCCGAGTCCAAACAGAAGAGTTATGAGGATCGGAAGGTTCGCGACGTTGCATTCATGGTTGGGGAGTGAGTCTTGCTCCGGGTTTCGCCCATGAAAGGTGTTATGAGGTTCGGAAAGAAGGGCAAGCTGAGCTCTAGGTATATTAGGCCTTTTGAGATTCTTGAGAGGGTTGGAGAGGTGGTTTACAGACTTGCACTACCACCTGGTCTCTCTGCAGTTCATCCAGTGTTCTATGTTTTCATGCTCCGGAAGTATCACAGCGATCCATCTCATATATTAGACTTCAGCTCATCCAGTTGGACAAGGATCTATCTTATGTTGAAGAGCCGGTAGCCATTTTGGATAGGCAGGTTCGGAAGTTGAGGTCAAAGAACATCGCTTCAGTGAAGGTTCAGTGGAGGGGTCATCCGGTCAAAGAGGCGACTTGGGATACCGAGCATGATATGCGCAACCATTATCCTCATCTTTTCACCACTTCAGGTATGTCTCTATACTCGTTTGAGGATGAACGATTGTTTTAAGAGGGGGAGGATGTAACGACGTGGCCGGTCGTTTTGAGAGTAGTAGCCCCAAACCCCTAATTATTGCTCCCCCTGCTTCATTTTGTGGTTATTGTCACACCTCCTTTTCGTACACCCCCGAGGAGTATATAAGGGAGTTTTTCCAATTAAAGTGACATTATTCAAAATGGGATAATTTATTTAATTTTATCAGAGTTGCCACTTGGAATATTTAATTGGTGTCCCAAGTCACCGGTTTATTTTATCTCAAATTGAGAAAATTTTTGACTTTCCTTGTGAAATCTGCAAACCAGAAATTATGAGTAAGGAATTTTGTTAACCCGAAGGAAGGTGTTAAGCACCCTCGGATTCCGTGGTTCTAGTATGTCGCTCAACTATTATAATCGGCTTATTATCTGATTTTAATACACGTTCCCAGCCTATGGTATATTTTACCTTTAACCGCTTTTATATAATTATTAGAGAATTGCAGCGTTAGTTAAAATATGTCACGAACTACGTCACATAAATGCACCCGTAATCCGTAATATATTTTAATTTAACATTGGGATTCGGATTTGGGTCACATAAATGCGCACCCGAGTTTAGGAAATTGAGTTATTAAAATAACGTGCCTAAAGCAACTACACTTTTTAACTTTTCGAGGGCCATGAAATTCACTGAATAACACGCCTCGGTTTTCTAAGTATTTTAATATTGATTAATGAGGGCCATGCCTTTTGAAAATTTTATTTGGCGCGGCGCTCCTCAAACTATTTGAAACTCTTATTATTCGAATTTATTAAAATCGAGTAACCTAAAAGGCACTCTCGAAATTGGCATTGTTACTATGTCACAGGAACCGTACCCATAGTCACAATGTTCATTAATCGCGCCTAAAAGCAAGCTACGAAAGTTTGAGGCGTTTAAGACTTAATTATTTTAATCTTGTATTTAACTATTAAGAGGGCCATAGGTGATCGTTGCTAATTACATGGCTCACCTCTATTAACTAAAGGAATTTTTGAATCTAAGTTGTTAGAACCGCGTCTACATGTTTAATGCTACTAGAAACCCATATAAGTGAACAGCAATAGGCCCATTTAATTTCCAGTCCGATAGTAGGTCCACTTGGGCTCCAAGTATTTTAATTTCAGCCCCAAAACAAACCACCCAGCATAAGTTCAATTACGAATATAGCCACTAATTCCATAAAACAGTCATACTCTGAATTTTAAAACTAATTCCAGAAAATAGCCACACTTTAAATTTTAACACTAATTTCAGAAACAGCCATGCTTTGAACTTAACAAATTTCAGAAACAGCCCTGCTTTGAGTTTAACAGATTATCTTTGCAGTCGAAATTATCAGATTTGGTCCCGGATGTCAATGAAATGGACCAGCTCACAAATCATGCCCAAAACACAGCCTTAGACAAAGCTGTATTTTCGAAACTGGGCTATAAGTAGCTACTGGATCATTTTACAAATAATTTCAGTTAAGTTTTAACTAAACTACAATGAGAAGGAAAGCTGAAACTGATAGTGAAGCAGAAGCAAGATAAGAAACAATCATAATTATAAAGGAACCCAAATATATAATGTAGCAACAAGTTAGATTTCATTACAAGACTAGCGAAAAATTCCAAACATTCGCTAATACATGATTCATTAACAGTGATCAGTCCAAGTATACAACATCCAGGATTTCAGAAATTGAAAGGAAGAGAAATGCAAGCAAATTGAACTATTTAACAGGTTAACCATATGAAGCATAAGCAGTAAACAGTTTGATTTCATTCATAATTTTAATTTAAAATTACAGAGGTACTTGAATACCTATACGGCAGTAAATAAATCCCAGCTAATTGATAGATAACAGCAACAAGCAATCAGCAATCAGCAACCCACAACTCGATCCACTTATTTACAGTAACTCAAACTATAACAACCAAACGGGGACTGAAATCAGCAAAACTGGAACTTGGCTATGCAGAGACAACAACTCAACAACAATGAAACCCCACAGCTCAAGGATTTGGATTTTTACAAATCCAGCTACTACTAAGGTGTTTGAGTATGTGTAAGAGTGAAGGAGTATGAAGGAGAGTCTGTATGGGTGAGTGGGAGAATGAATGGGGAGCGAATTGTGTGTGTGAGCGTATGCTCTCCCTCTGAGTGAAAAAATTTTGACCTCTCCTAATACTCTCCTCTCCCTCATATATATGCAGAGATAGAGAATATCTAAAATTTGTTTGTTCCGCAGAATCTCCAGAATATCTTCCCCTCCCTCATCTGTTTTTGAGGTGCATGTCATCTAAAGCGTCCCCTCTAACAGATTTCTGTTATTTCTTCTTAAAATATCTCTTTTTCCCCAAATATTTTCCTATTTTACTTATTTATTTGCCATTAAGGACCTCCCAGAAGCTTATATTTGTTACTAACAGATTACCCAAATTAAACCCCTTAAAGTTCTGATTTTACTAGATTAAACTTTACGGGTCGAGTCGACCCGACCCAAACAACACCCAACCCAACTCTGTCCCCTTCCTCTTTTTGGGCTTTGATTTTTAGGGGCCCATATTTTACAAATACCCCCATTCGTTCATAGCCCTTTCACAGAGTCTCAATGACTTGGCCCGTTTCAAACCAAAACAACAAAATAACCACAAAACAGGAACGGACAGACGTTGACGCAAAAATTAAAATCGAGACTGGAAAATTAAAGAAGAAGGGGTAGAAGATGAGAAATACTAAAAGAATAATTAAAACCGAAGACAAAAATAATGAAAAAAGGACGGAAAAGAAGGTACCTCAAACCAGAGCATCCTTTACGTTTTGATTTTTAAGCCAAAATTGATCTTAACCGTGTGTTCTTGTTAAGAACACACGGCTAAAGTCCGTTTTAACTTTAAATCGGCTCCAAAAAGGCTTCGATTTAAAAGTTTTGAACTTTAAGGTTCCACTTTCGATTTGAAATCATAGGGGTTTCAGGGATTTTTGGTTGAAACGGGGTATAGATTTGGGATGAGGGGGTGATGATGATCCTTGGGTGTGACTTGGAGTGGGTTTGGAGGCTGTTCGAAGTGTAAAATCGCCATATTTCCACGGGGGCTCAGGGGGCGGCTAGGGTTAGGGTTTTTTAGAGAAGGGGTCGTTTGGAAGATGAGAGAATGGGGTG